>MIQA02001239.1:0-25961 GCA_001887855.2 Sclerospora graminicola | reverse complement strand
AAAGCCATTTTAGCAGCATCTGCGGGGTCTAGATTGAGTTCATTATGATTTTGTAAAAGCCAGAGCATCTTTCCAAAAACGTTTTCAGCTCCGACATGAAAACCCTCAATCCTCGCTTTCCATTTCTTGATTTCCTCGTAATTAATGATTTTCATGTCCAATTTTTTTAACAGGTTTGTTAAGCGCGAAATTTTGTAATCAGTACTACTCTCGTCTTTTTCAAAATACACTTTCCCAAGAACCATCCACTCGAGATTGTTAAGGCTGAAAAATTCCTCAAATTTAGACTTTAACGCTTCCGTGACGAATACGACACCATCGATGTCGATTCCTAATGTTTCCATCCGTGCAGCAAGTACTTTGTTGCGTTCTTTTATTTCAGATACGTCCATCATGGTTGCTGCATGTTTAGTGCGACGAAGAGACACATCAGCGGTCTTTACTGACGATGTGAACGATTCGATATCGAAACGTCGATCAGAATTCGGCGCTTTAGGTTTCCTTGAGTCCTTATCTTGCCGTAAAATAGATTCCACAAGATCTTTGTCGACATTATGTCTGGCCACAACAAATGATATCTCATCAGAGGTCGGCAACTTTCTTCTATTCAAGTATTCGCTCCCAAAAGCCATCTTAGCAGCATCCGCGAGGTGTAGGTTGAGTTCATTATGATGTTGTAAAAGCCAGAGCATCTTTCCAAAAACGTTTCCTGATGCGACATGAAAATTGTTGAACCTCGCTGTCCATTTCTTGATTTCCTCGTAATTAATGATTTCCATGTTCAGCTCTTTAAACAGTTCTTTTGAGCGCAAAGTTGCGTAACCAGTACTACTCCCGTCTCTTGCAAAATATACCTTTCCAAGAACCATCCATTCGAGATTGTTAAGGCTGAAGTCCTGAAAAGCATACTTTAACGCTTTCGCGACGAAAACGACACTATTGATGTCGATTCCTAATGATTCCATCCGTGTCGCAAGTACTTCGTTGCGTTCTTTAATTTCAGATATGTCCATCATGTTTGCTTTATGTATTGCGAGTGCCTTGTTGAATTCTTTGATTTACGGCACATCCATCATATTCATAGCATGTATAATACCAGGTAGAGACTCATCGGCGGTCTCTACTGACGAAATGAACGATTCGATAGCGAACGCTTCTCGCTCTTCATGCGGCGCTTCATCGTTCCCATGAAGCTTTCGTTTGACATGCTCATCAGCTTCAGTACTATGAGGCACAGCAAAACCCGAGATTTTGTTTATGGCAGGAATCGACTCAGCGCTACAGCGTGCCAACACAACCACTGTAGTAAGGAACCAGAGAACGGACTTGTTCATGCTTCAGAGGAATATTATTTTTATACATTGTGTGTGCAGTATTGGTACCGGGAGTACAACCGGTATATAACGATACTGATACTGTGAAACCGCGAGAGTAAACATGGTACCGGTATCTATCACTGAAATTTAAACCGAACTTATTTCACGACATACTGACTCGAAAAAGGCATATATTCGCAATTATCTTCTATGAGAAAACCTTCGATTCTCGACGTATCACAACATAAGCGTTTGAAAGAAACGAAGACGCAAGTCTATTAAGAATTATTTCATCCAGATCAATTAAACTAAGTTAATAATGTAATGGTATCATGGAAGAAGATTATTGCAATCGACCGACCAACGCTGTCATATGCTGTGGTACTTCGTTACTTTAAACACCATTTTATAATTTGCTTGGATCGTCGATTGTGTAAAATAAATGCTGTCCGTCCACTAGCATGTTAAAATTAATTAAATAGTATGACGGGAAATAGTTTTGCAGTCTAGTTGGCAATAAAGTCGAAGAAGGTTTTAACTTTCGCAGCAAATTATCAATTTCTCTGGTAGTTGCAGCCTGAAAAACATTTAACAATAAAACCAACTATCTCTAGCAAATGTGTTTTTATACCAGTTAATCTTAGTTTATCTAGTAAATAAATTAGATCTTTCATGCCGTCCCTCCCTTTTTTAAGCTATAAATACTGCAATCTGCATCACGCGAGTTTGGCAGTTGAAAATACTCAGAGTTGACAAAACTGGCAAGAAATTCTGCGCAAAACAGAGTGAGAAATAGATGCGAATTAACAGGGGCGTCCTAGAGGTTGCACATGCTGTGCACGGAATGCCTTCAGGTGTTATTAAAGGCTAGTTAGTAAGATTAAAGAATAGATTAGGTAGATTAAGATGACAATGTCAGAAAATATTCCAGATATGCTAGCAAGAATTAAAAACGGGTAAAAAAGTATGTGCTTTCGGTGGTTATGCTGCTTCAGCAAATAGGAATTAATTATGCTAAACAAGGATCATGGTTATTAGCCGAAGGAAGAATATCAAACTCTACCCTATTTATAGCGTATTCATTCTTCCAATTAAAGTGTTCTTCTGAAACAATGATCACACAAATTCTTGTACAATGGTATCGAATGCGAATTTGAGAGTGAATAAGTACAATGGTATTCTAATTGCAATCGAAACGAGTGGTATTATAAGTTATGGCACAAAAATTGTCCTACCTGTGGTGGTATTTGTGTATTTACACGCTGATCCAAATACTTGGTTTACGTTAGGAAATGAGTGGATCACAGACACCGAAAACGAAGGTGATGTCCCGCATGACAGGAAGCTTAACGTACAAAAGTTCATTACCGTAAAAGTCGGATCCAGTGGGACACTTTTTTTTCGTCGTAATCAAGTCAAAAGAAATTTGTTGAGGTTTTTTGGGGTTATTGGGGTCTCCGTGACTTCCGGCCTGTACCTTCTTGTGTGGAGCGTACGGTAATCCGGTAATAAACCTCGACAGATTTTTGACATGTGGGTGGGGTGTCAACATTACAGATTGGTGGTGTCCCACTCGATCCGTATGTCCCACTGGATCCGACTTTTACGCGGTACTAGTATTAGAGTAGATAATTGCGATCATTTATTTACACTATATATTCGCTATGTCCGAAGAGGTGCCCAAAAGCGGTTCCCTTACATATAACGACGGAAAAATCCGCCCAGATTTGCATCGCCGAATATTTTGGTGCCCCATACAAAAATACTAGCCAATCACAGCTCGGATCCTCTAAAGCTAACCTCAATTTCCCCTCGTGCAAAGCACGAGCACAGGGTAAGGCGCGAAAACACTCATACTGCACCTCACTTTACCTTGGTAGTTTACTTTAAGTAAATCATTATATAAAAATCTCCGTTTGGCAACTTCTTAGCAATTTTTCTATCCAAGCAACTTGGTAATTTATCTATCTAAGCAACATAACTACATCAGTATAACTGCTATTTTGAGTCAAATACTGCTCGAAGTCAGCACGAAACTTCTTAGCCATCTTCTTGTATTTCTTCTGATTGTTGAATCCATTAGGAAACATATTCACCATGAAACTGTCCAAATTTGTTTTTTCTTCTGCCACTAGTTTGGAGAAAAAATCATGCACATAACGATTCGCCTGACACCACGTTCCACGCTTTACGTCTCTTGGCTTTCATAAGCAGAATGGCTAGCTTGTCATTGCCCCAAGTCTATTTTTCAATACCGTGACCATGCTTATTAAATTCGTCCGGGGGTGAAAGCGAAAGTGCTCAGAGGGGAAGCTAAGTAAGAGCCAAGAGGAAGAAGATGATATTAAGGATGATATTAAGCGAAGGATCTTGGCGAAAACGCTTTGAGCATGAACTGCAAAGAGAGCAAGTAAAAGTAGCATTACATTTTTATCACTCCACCAGTAATGGATACTAGTAGGATGTAGTAAAAAGCAAATGATAAAGAGATTAAACTTACTTGACGAAATCTGGCAATGACTGCGATGATTGCGAGCATCACGGCGACGTCTAACATTTTCAGTAGCCGCATGTGAAATCGAGTGAAAAGGTACATACTATAATTAAAACAACGCTTTTTCGACGGTGTGTAAGGAGGATATCGCTGTGGTAAATCCAACAAACCGTTTTTGTAAAGCACTGTCTTGAAGTGTGAAAACGCCTCGAAGTCGTAGTAACCATGGTAGGCGCCCATACCTGAGTTACCCACCCCACCAAAAGGCACGTTCGTGTTCGACAGCTGCATTAAAACATCTTTCAGGGCCATGCTGCCTGCTGAGGTTTCGTTCACCACACGCTCTTTGTTGTTGCCATTGGAGCTGAAGTGGTACAGCGCAAGCGGTTTATCTCGCGAAGTGATAAAGTAAATTGGTTCGTCTAGCATATCCGATGTATAGTAACATATTGGCAACAACGGACCGATAATCTCTTCACTCATGGAAGCGCTGGACGAGAACAAGTTCAGCTCTGTGCGGAAATTCAGCAGTGTTGGGGATAAAAAGCGCTGCTTATCGTCGGTCTCGCCTCCGTATGTCAAATACTTGCGGTCTTGTTCCAGAATGCGCGTTAAGCGGTCGTACATGCGTTTTTTAATTATACGGCCATAACTATTCGACTCCTTAACGTTTGCACCACCGTATTGCGCCACCAATTCTTCTTCTATTAATCTCACAAACTGATCTCCCACTTTTGCGTCCGCCAACAAATAGTCTGGACGTACATATGTTTGTCCAGCATTGGCGAAAACTCCCCAAGCAATACGTTTTGCAGCCAGCTTGAGGTCAGCGGTGCTGTCAACAATGCACGGAGATTTGCCTCCCAACTCCAGCACCGTCGGTGTCAAATACTGTGCTGCGGCATTGGCAACTGCAGATATGGGCGAGCTCTCCCTTTTGCTCTTGTTGGCTACTTACGGCTTCCAAAGTCTCCTTTGTCTCATGTTTCTCCATTGCTACACAATCATTCTTAGAAAGACTGTTCACGCCCACGAGTTTGATTGTTAGATGATACTATTCATTCACACGTAGATGAATCTCGCCATCTAGCACTTGCAGTACAGAGATGTGGGAGTCTTTTACGACATTTTCTTTTCTTCCATGCTTCAGGAAGATGAAGTTGCTGATATTGTATGATGTGTCTGTCCACTTGGATGAATTATGAAGAGCCTCTTTCATTAGTGTGTAAAACAGCGCTTCGCAAAACACGGAAAACTGCACAGCCTTGAGAACCGACGCATTACGCTCTTCCAAGATTTTAAGGTCTTCTGGTATATCTTCAAGCTTATCCATTTCTGCTTTAGTCCTATAAATACCGTCATTGCAGTCACTCACGTCAACATCGCACTCATACTCTTCGAGTAATAAAATTGACTTACAAGTGAATTAGAAAAGGCGGTGGTAATGTGTAATTTCCCTCTTTTTCCGGTATCTTTAGCTTCAAGTTTCAGCTTAACATTTTTGCATGACAGCTATACTCGGCATAGGGCCGTAAAATCACGGGTAGGATCATTGGTGTCCTTGCATTACCGTCGACACTCCATATGACAAATGGAGTTACACGCCACCACATTTTCAGCCAATAAATTACAACGCTCTGAATTTGTTTTATATCAGTACTTCAAAAACCTGTCAGCCAATCATTGCGAGGGCGGATATTTTTGTCTTTTTCGGATCTTTTTTAATTGTATGTAAAACACTACGCAAATCTGGGCGGATTTTTCCGTCGTTATATGTAGTGCTTCCCTATTCATATTAAGGAAAAAGTTCACCTCTGTTTGAATCACCTCGGTTAACCAAGTTAGAGAAGACACACCCACCTTTCAAAAAAAATGTGAAATGGGTGAACAAAAACAGTGTCATTCATGTCTGTGAATTTTGGTCGAAAGTGCCTGTATATTTTTTTTACCGAGGATCTGTTGACTCAGCCGACTTCTTCGAGGTCAGTTGAGCCAACCGAGATGTTGACCACCATGTGATCAATCAGATGCCCCCATTTTTCAACCGAGCTGTTCTAGAACAGAGGTGAACTTTGTCCTAATAAAAAACGTGAAAACGACATAATTAAAATTCTAGTACGTATCAGTCACACCTCCTTATGTAGCGCACTCATGATCCAAGAAAATTCGAGTGGTCCAGATATCTATGGGGGGGATACGGTACTACTTGAACTTTTATGAAGCCACTTCTGTGGTCCGTCCTATACAATAGATAACAAAATCATTTAGTGAGAAGTTGCCATTTTGAGAGCTGAACGAAAGTTATATTCATTTTGCTATATGCGTTTATTACAGAAATATAACTAGTCACCAAGTGAAAAGATCTGGTTATCCGTGATTTTTCCAAAAATAATCAATCGCCGCTCAGATAATGTTCGAGGGCGGGGAGATAAAAAAATTCAAGATTTGTGGCACAAGATGCAAAACGTTATGTTTTTCAGAGCGACCTCAAAATAGATTTCTGCATTTTCGCAGACTGGAATAGACGTAACTATATCAGTACAATGTGGTCACAAAATCGAGAGATTTACTTAATGGGGCCGAAAATGATGTGTTCAACCCTAATGGGGTCGCTCATAGACTTAAACAATAGTACCCCCGTCTCTTGAGGAACAGTGATGTCTTTAGATAAGCAGATGGTGGAGAATTTGATTTGGTCAGCTCTTTCAGATACCCAATTCCAACACGAAGAGTGCATAAGCCAGACTCACAGGTTTAAATACTGAAAATGCGCGCAGGACGTTGCGAAAAAATGAAAAGGTGGAGCACATAATTTCACCTTCACCATGAAGGCCAGCACGTGATAACACACGAGAATTCGCTTTGATGTGGGTGGAACACTGACGTATTTAACCAGTCGAAGATGCTACATCGAGCTAAAGATTGCATCGAAGATCTATTGCGACCCCATCGTGTATCAGTAAGCCATCCATACAAGTTACATTATTTTTGAGCCCTGTCAGTGAATTACCATCGGTTAGAAGCTTTACCATTATCCATTGCCGTAGCATGCTGAGGGCAGCCAGATCTTTCGGGTTTGCTTCCAAACCTTGGATTGACACGTTATGGCCGAGGTAAGAGACCTTGGGTTGACCCCAGAAACTCTTGACCACACTGATCGATAAATTCCATCGCTCGCAGGTGTTCAGGAGTCGTTCGACCTTATCCCATAGCATATCCCAGGATGTTGCTGTGACCAAGATGTCATCTATGTATGATCGCCTTCCCAACACTGATCGGCCCTCCCAGTGTGGTGTAGTCGCTCTCAGAAATTCTTCCTGAGATGCGAACCCCCACGGGGGGCCCAGATGACTGACTGTCGGAGGGGGCACTCCGTCCATCCGAGTCATGATCCGATTCGGCATCCGGCCGGCTGGATCGGCCACTTCCATCACCTTGGTCGTGACGACTTGGATGATCCATGTTAAAAGCTCACCTTGTGTACCCGTTAGTACTGACGGTTGCGCTCTCTTGATAGACCCTAGGGCGAAAAGTGTAAAGTCCGTCGAATAAGGAGACGAGGGTTAGGACTAGGGGTAGCTCCTGGGCGGAAATCTTCACCGGGGAGCAGGATTGGTGTTATACTTGAAGTTTGTATACCACGACGGCTGGGCCGAGAATAATCGATCGGCCAGCTAACCCAAAGATAACAAAGGGGTAAATCCAGTCTTGTGTGTAATACGGAATCCAAATAACACTCCACAATCTTCCACAGTAGGTCAAAACGTTACCACACTTTCCAATAGAGATAAACCGTGTTCAAAACACGGGCGACTTGAGTTGAGTATACGCAACGCGGCGACTCCCGGTCAGGGGACTTCCGGTGGGTTACTTTAACCTTCCCCGGGCAAACCAATAGCAGCAAGAGGGGACCTTGTTGGCCCTCTGCTGTGAACCTATGTCCAATACTCCCTTTTGTGTAACCAACCTACCACAAATAGCCCGACTGGACAGTTATGTGTCTTACCTAAAGTGGCCCGGTTAACTCCGATCGGATCCTCTTTTGTGTACCGGTCCGGCCGGTACACCAATCCCAGCTGGTACCAACCCGGCCGGTACACCAACCCCAGCTGGTACCAGCCCAGCTGATACACCTAATCCGGCCGGATCAGCCGGATGGCCATCCATCTAAGCTCACTTGACCGCTGGCGTTAGAACTTCCTTGGCAGCTTCACGTCCGACCCTGGTGCCTCCTCCGTCCTCTAAGAAACTCAACCTCCTTCAGGAACCTTCGCCCATACCTTCCGACCAATCCGCCCTTCGGTTCCACTATTTGAGGTCAGCAGGTTCGCCTGGTCCGCTAGCCCAACTACCCACACCCATCTGGCCCGATTCCAGGCCTGGCACCATCCTGCCGCTGGTAGATACGCCCGGCGACTGCCATCCGGCATCTATGCCTTGGTCCTCATTTTCCGCCAATCAGAAGGCGCCCTCGGGAAAGTACTTCACACCTTCCCATTAATTAATTCACAAGTCACTTTACCACAGCCGCCCCTGAGTCTTGTCACAGCCGCACAACGGTTGAGGCACGACCACGCCTGAACCAAGTCGATCTGATCTTGCTTACCCATGCCCCGCTTTGGTACGTCATCTGACTGATTCATTACAATTTCCGTGGACCCGGTCGGTCTTCCGGTCGGCTTGCAGTTTCATCCGCAGATGCTGACCTTATCTTGATATATTTCCAGTCCTGCAAATCGACGAGGATGACATATGCCGACTTATTCTAGTGGATGACGACTCGCCTGCCAGCGGGGTGGAAATCGCAGAACCGCCGGATTTATCCCGTACTCCCGATCTGGTGCTGTCGTCAGCTGACGTTGACACGGCGCTCCGCATTCATGGTCAGGCTTGCAGTGACCGAGACAGACTGAAGACCGCCGTCTCTTCCCTTCGGGCAGATCTCCGATCCTGTCAGGCCGACTCTGAAGTTTTGTCGCAGAGATGCGTAACACTTTGCGCAATGTTGGACCGCACGGGGCTCGAATCTCCGAGCTGAGGTGCAGCCGTCAGGAAGCCGTAGACGAGATAACCCGCCTCAGGGCCATTGTAGGCCAGCTTACTGACGCCCTGCAACAGGCCGCTGCACCGTCCGCCCCAACCTCCGAAGTGGTGGGGATAAAGAAAAGGATGGAGGTGTTAGCCGTCCAAGTGGTTAGCTTGGAACACATCCAAACTGATCTGGTCCAGCAGCTCGCTCTCGCCAACCGCCGGGCCGATGAAGCTATCGCCCGGAAATCCTCCTCGGGACCGAGTGACCTTCTACAGCAGGTGACCGATCTCGAGGGCCAAGTCGCCAGCCTGACGGAAGAGAGAAATCGTCTCCGCACGCTGGCAGACGTCGTCGAACACCTCCGGACTGCCAACCAGGAGTTGGTTCGCCGCTCAAAACTTCAACGTAAGTGTTTTTCCCTTTCTTATGTTGTAACCCGGTCGCTTACGGTTTCCATGCCCTTATCCCTCCGCACTTCAACAGTTAGAACAGCTGAAACAACAGTCTGCCGAGATTTCCGACGTATCCCAAGAGTTATCGCATCTTCGTGTCCGATACCGCCAGGTGTCCCACGAATTAGACACCGTGCGGGATGACCGAGACCACCTGCGAGAGTCCCATCCTCAAGCTCTCCGCCACATGTTTTCTCTGGAGCGGCAGTTGCAAGAAGCTTCCTCCCGGCAACAAGAGCCGCGATCTGAGCTTTACCAGGTCCAGCAAAGTCATCATGACGCCCATGATGAGCTGATTCAGGCCGACCGTTTTTGCGCCGCCCTGCTGGATAAAGAGGATCGTTTTCGGTCCCTGTTGTGCGAACTGAAAGACCGGCTCGAAACGACTCAGACCCAGATCGCTCCCCTCCTACAGGCTCCTTTGTGTGCGCGAGAAGCCATCGTGGCCATGTTGGGGATGGTGGATCAGTGGAAAGCATTTCCACCGAAATCATCCCGGTCATCCGCCTCAGCGGAGTCGGGACCTGGGGAGCTTTCCGCCGGCCCTAATCCACCCCTGGCCGGTTCGGATCTCTCGTCCGCATCGGCGGGATCAGGAAACGGAAAGCGTCCGGTCAGCTCTAACCCATCCCTGGTCGTTTCCGATCCGCATTCGGCCCCTCCCAGACGGAGAAAAAGGAGTGAATCCTCCCCCTTGCACCGATGTTATTCGGGCAATTTGGCTAGCGAACAAGAGCTTGAGTCGGACAGTGACGATAGCTTGTTTGCAATGGGGGCCACCGCCGTATCTCCACCTGTTTCACCGGGGAGAACTGGTCTCACGCCTGGCTCGTCGTCTAGCTCCGAAGATGACTCGGCCTCCGACTTGGCCGCCGCTTCGCCATCCGGTTCCAAGATTGGCTCCCCGTCTGATTCATCATCGGGTCCAGATCCGCCCTCCCCTAGGTATATATACGATGATGACGATGAAGATGAGGATTATGACAATCAGCAGATGTTCGCTGCGTTGTCTCGCTTTCGCGCGGACACCCGTCGTCGCCTCTCAAATTCGGGTGGCCAAACGATGGATCACCCGGATCCCAGTCAGGTTTATCGATTTGCAGACTCCGCCGCCTGCTGGTTTTGGATCCGGAGAATATGAGCCAACTGATTCCTCTTTGCCTCCCGACACTGTCGTCACCCTGGCCTCTCGGGTCACCCACTCCCTACATTCCAACAGAGTAGCAGAGGAGAAGGTGGAGGAAAATGAAGATGACATCCCTGATCAGTGGTTGACTCTCGACCTGAACGATCTAAGGGAACCTTCCTCCAAAACTTCGGCCAAAACCTGGTGACCAGCTCCGGCCGGACCTCGTCCCAAGCGTCGATCTGGCCGTCCGGTGGCCAAACCCAAGATCCTGTGGAGCGCTCTGGCTCCTGCGACCCCTTTTCCCAAACTTCCGCTTTTGTGGTTGCCGGACGGACGTTTCCCCAGTGAGACGGATCAGTCCGCTATCCTGCCTTGGCCGGTCGAGCAGCTAAGAAATCTAAGTCTTGCCGATGTTTCCAGTTCTCAACTCGCTCACTCTCTGTCCCGTCCATCTCTCTGGATATTTCCTCAGTCACGCAAGTCGCCTCCAACGGACACTTGGCGCCCCGACCTCATGAGGTCGGGTGCTATTGACAAGCTTATGGCGACCGAACCTTGGGGAATTTTGGCCACTGAGATGCCGGATATGGGAATTCCGTCCGGATCATGGTTTACTGAGTTCAAAGCGAGATTCCAGAACTTCGCTATGACCCACGCCCGGTCCATCTGGGAATCCACCCATTTTCTGTACACCTCTACAGAAGATAAGCGAGAGGAGTTATCTCTCCGAGCATATTCCGCCGCCCGGAAGAATCGACGAGGACGAGCTTCCGAAGCATGGGTCCGTTTATGTGCGTTTGTCATGGAAGGCATCCGTGATGGTGTTTGGGACCTGGACCTGTTTCTCTCCCCTTTTATACTCCATCTGTCAAACCGAAGGTGCGGAGGTGCAGCGGAGGGTGAAACGTGGTACCCAGGCCTAGGTGCGCGGGATCAGACTGCCTCTCTTTCCGAATCTCTGGAGGCCATCGACCGGCAAGATCCTTGCGCAATCAATACCGCAAACGACCCTCCGACCATCCTGTACTTCAAGTGGCTCGGCTACGCAACAAGTACAATCGTCCGTAGCGATGGGTAGCCTGACTCTTTTGGTTCTTTCCTTTCCTTTGTTTTTTTCAATATATCCATCCATGCTTCTTTCATCTCCATTCCATCCTTCACTTCGACTATTAACCCCGGTTAGTCACGCCCGATCGGCTTGTGGGTCTGCCTAAAGGGACCTCTTGTCGGTACAGGGCATTTCCTGATCCGGTCGGGTCTGAGTGCTTTGCTCCCAGTCCTGGCCGTCATACTCTTCTTCTCCGTAACGGTTGGATCCGGATGGATGGTCCTCGCACCTAGCGGCCGGTCTGATTATCTCTAACAGCTTGTTTATTTCTGCCAATCCGTCCAACAAAACTGGATCCGAGACGTTGAGACCGACCGGATCACGCATGACCAATGTAGCCAGATGGTCTGCGCTGTTGTTCCACTCCCGTTTGACATGTAACAATTCATGTTCTGGCCATTTCCGCAGGACGGACATAACCCGTTCGTTCAAAAGTCTCAGCCGGGGAGCCTTGCAATCTATTTCTCCCGTGATTTGCCGGATCACCAGATTGGAATCACTACATATGATGATCCGCCCCTGCGTCCGGTCAGCCAGCAGATCAAGGCAAGGTAAATGTCCTCGTTACTCTGCTTCGTTCACTGTTATGCCAGGCGTGAAATCTGAAGCAGCAGTGACCACTTTCCACTCGGGCAACTTCCACAAAATAGCACTATTGACCCCAGCTTCCTTCTTTACGCTTGCCGACCCGTCAAAACTCAGAACCATTAGTTCTTCCGTGGGTCATACTGTTGGCGGTGGTAATGTGGTGGATTGTCGCGGCTGTCTCCGAGGCGGTTTGGCTCCTCCACTTCTGCCCTTGGGGTAATGCTGGCTGCTAACGTGCCCAGTATCTTTTAGTACACTTGATTACTTCGAGAGACCACTGAGACAGCAGCGCCGCCCATCTACCCAGCCGGCCGTCAATTCCATTTTGCGTCAGAAGCCGTCACAGGGTTGACTGTCTAGATAGTACCTTAATATGTCGAGTACAGCATATTATAGCACACATCCAGGATCCGTAATAAGGCCAAAACTTCTTTATCTACTAACCCATAGTTAACTTCATTAGCCTTTAGAGTACGGCTGGTGAATGTCACAGGACAATACCCTCCGTCATGATCCTGCACCAGGGCAGCTGAGATAGCCCACTTGTTATCATAGATGATGACCACAGGAACCTTATTAACATCAAAATGCTTCAGGACTGGTGTGGTCGCCATCTTTGCCTTCAGCGTGCCAAAGGCTACCATCGCCCGGGTCATGTGATCATCCGGACCGACCGCACAGGAATTCGGCAGCCGGCTGCCTGTCTGGGTAGACAAGGGCGGCATATCATTGGCCGAAATAGTTGACAAGGGCGGCATCTCATTGGCCGAAATAGTTGACAAGGGCGGCATCTCATTGGCCGAAACAGTTGCCCCGGGCGGCATATGATTGGCCGATATTGCTGGCTCGGCTCGCACTTCCCCTTGCCTATTCTGCTCTCTCAGCTTGTGGTAATCCACCTCCCTTAATTCATACAAAACCGCAGCTTAGACCGCGAAATTCTCAATGAACCGACTGTAGTAATTCAGGCTGCCCAAAAAACATTGCATGTCTTTTGGGACCACGGGAAATGCGGATTACTCAAGGACTCCAAATCCTTAGGATTAGCTTCCAATTTGGCAATCGAAACCTGATGACTCCAACAGGCCACCTTAGTTTTCCCCAGAAACTCTTCACCACACTAATCGAAAGATTCCACTTTTCACACGTAATCATCAACTTTTCCACTTTGTCACACAGTAAATCCCAGAGTAGTTGCCGTCACGAGAATGTCATCAATGTAAGACCGCCGCCCCAAAACTGAAGGTTTTGGGTCGGGGTCCGGGTCACCTCCGACGAACACGTCACCGACCAGAGTAGGATCTTGATCCGCCTTGATCTTGAAGTGTCAGCCGTTGGTAAATCTGCGGAGCATTCTTTAGGCCGAACGGCATCCGGTTCCACTCGAAGGCGTCACGAACGCAGAGATCTCCCGCGCACGATCGGTCATAGAGATCACCCAGAATCCACTGGACATGTCCAATGAGCAATACCACAAAACTTTATCCAAATCCACAAGCAGCTCGTTTATCAATGGCATCGGGTAAACCATTAGCTTAGTCAGCCGGTTCACCAGCCGGTAGTCGATACACAGCCTTATAACCACCCCATTCTTCTTAATAATGATTACAATAGGCGAAGCCCATGGCGAGGTGGACGGCTGAATTATCTTGGTGGCCAGCAATCCCTTGATAAGCTCCAAAAGCTTTTTCCAATACTGGTGGCGACTCTCCGGCATCTTTGTGCAACCGGCTTGGCGTTTCCCACATCAATGTCGCATACCACCCCATGGGCGGCCGGAGGCAGTGCGTTCCCTGGTCCAATCAGCAGATGCTTTCTTTTCCCTATGATATCCTTCAGCCTGCTGATCTCTTCCGGGGTCTTCACATCCGGGTCTCCCACTTGCAGATCGTCAATAGTAACCGCTGGTGGGCAGGGGGTTACCTCAGGTAGCACCGCCATCTGATCCACCATGCCTTCAACATATAGCTCGCCCCTTTCATGAATGCAGACTTTGTCAGCTTCGACTAATTCGGGATCGGGGTCGGCCGGATCGGTCGATCCGCCTTCGGCTATTTCCGAATTCTGATCGGCCGGATCGGTCGATCCGGTATAATCTCGTTCGTCAAACCATCCGGCCTCGGAGGTGATCGCACATGTGATTCTGCCTTGTCTTTGCTCCTGATCTTGTCGCTCTTCTGTCTTCGGCGGAGTGGACAAAACCAATTTAAAGACCGGGGAAAGATCTCTGCCAATGCGTTCAGCCGGATCCGGCGACGACCGGCTCCGCGTCAATTTTTAGAAGGGGTCCGGTTCTCGGGTTTAGCCACAATCGGGGTCTGATCCTCTTCTAAATCTTCCTCTTCGCTGACCAGATCGGTAGTTGCCTGAAAATCCAGGTTTTGCCACTCGATATAGCGTCTTGAGCCAATAGTGACATAGCCCGGCCGGCGGGGCACTTTGTCCTCGGCCAGCCACATTCCAATAATCACATCTTCATGCAAGGTGAGGGGTTTTTCAGAGATGTTGGTCACGCTTATAGAGTTGAGATGACCACCCCCTTTAACAAACGATGGTACCCAGCACTCGCCCCTTGTCAGCCATAACTTACTCCGTCGGTCGTGTGGTCGTACCATTACTTCCACCGCCTTTCCCACTGGCACCGTTACAAACTGACCTAACTTGAGGAACTGGACGTGGGCACCATATAAGGGCCGCCGGCCGGCGAGCTGGATCTGCACCTCATCCGGTAACGTCAATGTTCCATGCGATAAATCCAACCGTATGCCGGCCGGGACCATAAAGTCCATCCCCAGAATTGCATCCTGCCCGGCTAGCTTACCTACCCAGGCGGTAAAGTAATACACCAAAGACCCAGCCAACGTAATCTTAACTCTTGTTCTTCCTTGGGTCATGTATGAACTTTCTCCAATGCCGATGCATTCCTGCCGCTTCGTCTCGTCTATTTCACACCCCACCTTACGAGCAAAGGTGGTGTCCACGATAGACACTTCCGCGCCAGAGTCAAACAGCATGGTAGCCTTCTGGTTATTGATTTTGCCATCCGCCTTGGCCTGCTTGAACCATTTATCCGGCGAATGATATTTCCAATAACCTCGCGACTCGCCGGGTAACAGATTCAATTCCATACGCACTTCAGACCGAGAATACTCGTCCGTCCGTATACTGCTCACCAGGAAGGGGTCAGCCGTGCTGCCCGGGGACCGGATGACGTAATCGTCAAACTTACATGTATTGCCGGTTACGCTTTGCTTTGCTTCTTGATTATCCTCCTTACCGACATATGCATAGATACTAACACTAGACCGCTCGGCTCGAACCAGATTTCAACCTGGCGAGCGATCTAGTTTAACATCTTTTCCACCCCGGGCGGCAACATTCCAGCATGCTTGGTCGGGACGTACCACTTCTTCATCTGGTTGTAGAATTCTTCAATAGGGCACAGTCCCGCCTCGTGCACTTCCCCGCAAGTCTTGCAGGTAAACAAGCAGTGTTCCGCCGGGTGTCCTTTCCTTTCGCACTTCTTGCAGGTCAGCCGCTTCCAACAGCTCCGGTCGTCATGCTTGATGGACCCACAGTGGGTACATTTCCGTCTGGGGTAATCCTGGTCAGTTCGAGCCGGAAAACCCTTCGGCTGACTGGACCCAGCTGGCAGCCTGGATGGCTGACTGGCTTCCGCCGAGAACAGGTACCGGTACTGCCCCTCCTCGGACTCGCCCCCAGACCGCTGGTACTCTTCTTCCGAGCTAGTCGCATCCGACCCTCGGGCGACCTTGCCGCCGGCTCGGGCCGTCCTGGTGGATGGCGGCCGGCTTTCTTGATCCGAGTTAAAACGGGACTTGAACCGGCCAGTTCCAACTGTTGCCTTGGGGCCTCACTTCTTCGCTCTTTGGTAGGTGCCCAGCATCAATTCCAGCTCCGTGGTATTCTTCAATCGCAGCAACGCCAGCTGGTCCGCCAGCTCCCGATCGTCCAACGTGCTGATAAAATGCTCCACATGTCCCCAAGCGGCTTCCGACCGGCTGGCATCTTTTTTAACCAGTATATTCGCCCTCATGCCAGCGCCTTTAGACGATGTAGGTACTTCAGAGGGGTCTCGTTTGCCCGCTTCTTGGTGTGGAAATATTGGCGCGCGACCGACATTCCACATCCCCAATATTGCTCTCCGAACGCTTCAACCAATTCCTTCCAATTATCTTGGACTTCCCGGCTGAGCTGTTGGATCCGGTTTTTAGCTGGACCCTTCATCAAGTCTCCAAAGATTTGGCACTTCTCATAGTCCGGCGTCCTGTCTCTGAGAAATGCCGACTTCGTCTTGCTCAGCCATCTTCGGGCTTGGCCATCGTCCATGTCTCGTCCAGTGAAATCCTTTAGCTCGGACGTGGCTGACATCAGCACCCTTGTAATCGCACCTGAGTCCGGATCAAACGCTTGGGCCGAGGACACGTTGGCTCGGCGGGCCATCCCCAGTCCAGGTCCTTCGGATCGTAGTGGTACTGGGCCGACTTGACGGATTCCATATCCACGTCGCTAAGAGACAGCTTCCTATTCGTTGGCCGCCGTCCGGTTCGGCGACCTGTCTGGCAGCTAGGCGGGACGGCATAAGGCTCACTCTACTTGGACTGCACTGACTCCATGTCTTCGTTGATCGGCTCCCTCGCATAGTACTAGACTATCTCGAGCGCCCGACTCCCACAACGAGCCGGCTGGTCCGGCGACCCCGGACTGCCACTGCTGGCGCTCAGACGACGCTGCTCTTTGAAGTATCGCTCCATCATCGCCGAAAACATGTTATGCAGGTGATCTGGCACTTGAGGGCTCGCCTGGGGGTCTGCTCGCGGGGCGACTTGGGTGGCGACCGGGCTGCCGGATCGGCATTCCTTTTTAATCTGCCCGTCTGCGTCTTCATCCTTCAGCTCTGGATCCGCCGTCGCCGTCCGAGTCTGTACGTTGTACTGACTGGCTTTCTTCCGCTCGGGCGTATCCGGATCTTCATATCCTCCAAACCTCATGGCCGTCGCCACACGCGCTGCTCCCCTTGGGCCAAGCGTCATACGGGTAATACCTACCGATGAGTCGGTTGAATCCGCTTCTGAGGGGGCAGACTCGTCCTGAGAAGAACCCGAGTGTATTCCGGCCGGTCTGCTTGCTGTCGGCGGCGAGGACGGCGCCACTCCAGTCGTGGCTGTCATCTTCTTGACGGAGAACAGCCCACTAACGGTACCAAGCGGTCGTGCAGTGCGCTGGATGCCTCCTTCAACTTGTTTGCCTTCAGATCGAAAAGCTCGTTCGGATCGAACACGCCGGTGTTAATGCCGGCTTGTTTGAGTTGATCGAATAGTCTTCTAATAAGGGACACGTGGCCGTCTGAGAGAGTTGGGGGAGAGACGGGACCTTTCAATCCGCCTATGATCTTCGGCCGTGTTATTTTCAGCACCTTATCCGTCCGCAAGAACTGCCCCAACTCGTGAAGATGGAAAGCACGCTCCAAGTCTGTATCCGTTGATAGGCCGTCCAACTTCTCTTCTTCTTCTTCGAAACGCGGCCTATCTTTGCGGGTTGGATAATCCGATTCCTGCCAATCCGGTCTCTTTAGGGGTAGGTGGCCCGGATCGTGACTTGATCCCGATCCGGCCGGCTTCCCACTCCGGTCGTATCCGACTTCCGATTCTTCTTTCTTAATTTTTTCTTCTTTGATATCCATAATATGCATTTGTTTGTTAGGATCATGGTCGAAACCATGATCCTTCCTCGGACTATGGCGACTTGCACCATAATCCGATCCGGCTCCAGCCGGGGTATAGCGGCCGGCACTACAGTGAGTAGTACCGTAATCCGGCACAGTACCGTAATCCGCCCCCGGCGGAGCCTCTAGGGGAGTAACTTCTTCTTTAATGTCGACCTCGAACTCCCCCAATCCGAGTCGACCATCGCATCCTTCCATCTTCAGCAGCATTGGGGGCGATATGCCTTCCCCCAATGCACCCGACACAATATCTTCAACAAATTTGACAGGTGTAGGTCTTTCGCCCACTAGGGACTCGCGGTGATATCCAGGGTCACCAAGAGATCCGGGCACGCGCACCATTGTGGTGTAGTCGCTCTCAGAAATTCTTCCTGAGATGCGAACACCCACGGGGGGCCCAGATGACTGACTGTCGGAGGGGTACTCCGTCCATCCGAGTCATGATCCGATCCGACATCCGGCCGGCTGGATCGGTCACTTCCATCACCTTGGTCGTGACGACTTGGATGATCCATGTTAAAAGCTCACCTTGTGTACCCGTCAGCACTGGCGGTTGCGCTCTCTTGATAGACCCTAGGGCGAAAAGTTAAAAGTCCGTCGAATAAGGAGACGAGGGTTAGGACTAGGGGTAGCTCCTGGGCGGAAATCTTCACCGGGGAGCTCGATTGGCAATATACTTGAAGTTTGTATACTGCGGGGGCTGGACCGAGAATAGTCGATCGGCCAGCTAAACCAATGATAATAAAGGGGTAAATCCAAACGTGTACGTAATAGGGCATCCAAATGAAACTCCACAATCTTCCACAGTAGGCCAAACGTTACCACACTTTCCAATATGAGATATAACCGTGTTCAAAACACGGGCGACTTGAGGTGAGTATACACGACGCAGCGACTCCCGGTCAGGGGACTTCCGGTGGGTTCTTTAACCTTCCCCGGGCAAACCAATAGCAGCAAGAGGGAACCTTGTTAGCCCTCTGCTGTGAACCAATGAAAGCGACTTGTGTCTAAGAAAGCGAAACGTATACTGATTTTTATCCCTATGTCCAATACTCCCTTTTGTGTAACCTACCCCAAATAGCCCGGCTGGACAGTTATGTGTCTTACCTGAAGTGGCCCGGTTAACTCCGATCGGATGCTCTTTTGTGTACCAGCCCGGCCGGTACACAAACCCCAGCTGGTACCAATCCGGCCGGTACACCAACCCCAGCTGATACCAACCCGGCCGGTACACAAACCCCAGCTGGTACCAACCCGGCCGGTACACAAACCCCAGCTGGTACCAATCCGGCCGGTTTACCAACCCTATCTGGTACCAGCCCAGCCGATACACCGAACGCGTTGGATCGGCCGGATGGCCATCCATCTAAGCTCACTTGACCGCTGGCGTTAGCACTTCCTTGGCAGCTCCACGTCCGACCCTGGTGCCTCCTCCGTCCTCTAAGAAACTCAACCTCCGTCCTCTAAGAAACTCAACCTCCGTCCTCTAAAAAACTCAACCTCCTTCAGGAACCTTCGCCCATACCTTCCGACCAATCCGCCCTTCGGTTCCACTATTTGAGGACATCTGGTTCGCCGGGTCCGCTAGCCCAACTACCCACACCCATCTGGCCCGATTCCAGGCCTGGCACCGCCCTGCCGCTGGTAGATACGCCCGGCGACTGCCATCCGGCATCTATGCCCTTGGTCCGCATTTTCCGCAAATCAGAAGGCGCCCTCGGAAAAGTACTTCACACCTTCCCATTAATTAATTCACAAGTCACTTTACCACACCAGCTTCAGGTGTTTTATCATCGTCGCAACCGAGGTGAAGCTCAGCATTTACGCCAAACAATTCAAGTGCATCAAGTTTATCCAGTAGCAGCATCACGCGCTAAACAGAAGCTAGTGACTTACCGGATGTAATGATTTCTTTTGACTTTCGGCTCTCCGAGAAGATGTAAAAAAAACTACAAGGCCAAGATGTAGATATAATCTCATGCCATACTAGGACGTAGAAATGGTGACCTGTTTGCTAATACCATTTAAGCATACAGCAGGAAATGAAGTCACAACGTTAATGTTGACACGTTCTAAATTTGCACACGATAGGGTATGTTATTGTTCTCAAGAAAAGCTTTATGGAGTCTGAATATCAAAAACAGCATGTAGATTTGAGTGTATCATACATTTCCTACTAAGTCCGAGCGGTCCCATTAAAGTTGAGCCCATTTTTTTCGGCCCCATTAGGTAATTTATTCCACAAAATCACTAATCTACTATTTTCATTAAAACCTTTGGCGGAAAGAAAAGAGCATAGAATGCAGATAAGAACAGAAGCACTATAAACAGGTGGTGCCTCTTGGAGAGAAAGCGACAGCATTTTATTGATCTCTTCAAATATTTCATCCACTCGCCAAGGAGATAACGGGCCGAAGTACTGTGTCTGCGTCACAATGAAACTCCTGCATTGCATTATCAGAGTCAAACATGCACGTCGTGTGGTATTAGCTGGCATTGGCACTTTCCGTGAATTCTTTTCACTTTGATGGTGCCGCCTCATCCAGTCTGCACGGAGTGTGTTTGCTTCTGTTGTGGAAAGAGTAATTGAAATCAATCATTAAGGTATAAGGTAACTAGAAGGAAGAAAGTGGAAGATTAGTAATAAGCGGTTAGGAGATCATATATGTAACAAAAATAATAAAGAGAAAACGAGACTTTAGTATAACTTGTTAAGATACCACATAAATGACGTTACATACGAACACTAGAAAGTTGAATACATGATGTTCCACAACTTGCACATTCGACCGAAATAATTCTCAACCAGAACACGGTTGGACGAAATACGTCGGTTCCGAGCTAGATCTTGGTGGATCGGCGAACCACCCTTTGGGGTTCGCTTAGACATAATGGTGTGGATAACCCGTTGGGCTCCTTGATACCCCACGTCGACTAGAACAGCCAACGGCAGTGGGAAATCGGATCCTCCCTAACCGAAATAATTCTGGGCCGCTTCATCCGGTTGCTTCTTTAACATTCGCTTGTGCATGTGGGATCGATCTAGAAAAATAATGACATCTGCCTTGGAGCCTGGGAAATAGTCGGAAACATCATCCGCCAACCCTGGCTGTACGACGGAGCACTCTATCTTGTAACCATATAACTTGTGCTTGCCAGGAAATAATCTTTCTGTTCCTGGAAACGGCGGGTGGGACGGTATGACGACTGAAGCTTCACGTCCGTGGCGAAAAGGGCGTAACCGTAGTTTGCGAACACGTGGCTTTCTTTGCGGTGGTCAATCATCCTGACGGGTTTGACGAAGGCCTTGTAGAGAATCGGTCGATTGCTTCAAGCACGTGGCGCACTAGCTATTCTAGCTTTGCTGACTTCGTCCGGAGATCGATGGCATGCTTGTCCCAGCTGCCGTAATGCTTCAATACCGATAACGCGACGATCAAATCGTCCTTTGCTCCCACTGCTGGTCGCCTTCCTCGTCCGTGGGACCACAAGCTCTCAACTATCGACCACAGCGTCTGAAATTCGTTCATCGTAAAGTTCGTCATCGTTGCAATCGCATCGTCTCCGTCGTCATACAAAAATTTATCCAAAATTGGAGAATCGGCTTCAGCCAAATGTTCTTCTACATGTTGCAAGAGATCACCAAACTCCATGGCACTGGCTATCAAGTTCGCTTCATTTTCTTCCATTTGGCGATGAAGCCGAGCAAGTACCTCGGATGCGTTAGAAGTTGACATAGATGCTTCTTAGTCGTGATGGCGATGGTTTTTTGTAAGTGAGTAGCTATCATGCATTATTAAGAACAGGTAGTGTGTGCCAAAGATACGAGTGGATAAGAGAGACTTCCGTTTTTTCCACTGTTATTGGCTAGAATGGAATTATCGCTGCGTTATTTTGCACTTGTTCATTTGGTATGTTATTTTTCGTCTTTATCTTTATTGAGCAGTTTCTCAATAACAGACGAAAAAAATACTGTTAAATTGCATTATCTTGGTCTTTGACCTCCACACTCAGTCATATATAGATTACACCGTAATCGGTCAGGATATCTGTTTTCTCGGAAAAGACAATGTTATAACTGACTGATATTAGTAATTGATTGGTTTAAGACTAAATGAGCAGGTGTTCTAATGAGTGAGTTTATGCCAAAGGTTCTGCTTGCGAAAAATTATACGATCACGCTGTTGTCCTCTATTTAGTTTATGGAGCGGTACCGCTACCAGTTTTGGTGGCGAAATTTCAAGTTTCAGTGGAAACGAAAGAAGTCGAACTTGTTAGACGTCGTAATGATTACCAGCACTGGCTGATGTGGCAGCTACCGTTTGACAACTCGTCGATGTAACTTTGAGGTTTGCGTAGATTAAATCGAAATTCTCAACGCAATCCTTAAGTGGGAGTTAGTTACTTTTAGCTGAAGCGACCAAGAAATTGCGGGTGTAGAGGAGAACATATTCTTGGGGGGGACAAGTCTACTTTGAGGAGGGTCTGATTGTGAAAAATTTAGTGTTCTTTTCGTGAAGGTGAAATGATTAGGGATGCTGAACGCCGTAAAAGAACTTAGCGAAGCTTCGGTTCATTTTAGCTGACGCTCGATTCATTCTCTCCATGATTAAGTTGAGTGTAGACATCCTACGATATGAAACGTTTGCTCTCGACCGACGCATCATCGTTGACGACCAAGTTCAAGTCTTAACGAAGCTCGAGGGATAGTGATCTCAGCTATTGACTTATACGTTTGGATTTGCCGGAAACTCTTAACAAGCGGAGGGAGGAAACTGAAGAGACGAACAATTTCCGGACGACATGCGTTATTCATTCATACCTTGTCTATATACATCTAGGCTTGCGCCACTACGAATACGAAGCTCAGAAAGTATCCGGCATGCTTTGTTCCATTGCATACGTCCACTATTGGCATTGTGTCGGGGTGAAACTATCTACCGACAGTGATGAAACCTGTAATCTCTCAGCTAAAGCGCGACTAATTCATTGGTTTCAGGCACAGCGTATTGATACAACTAATGTAGGTAAGAATCCACTTAATAAGTAATTGAAGAACGACCACTATACTTGAAAGTCGGAATGCTTAAAAGGTGACCACTTATAAAATGACACAGAAAAAGAGGGAATTCGCCCCTCCATACAATATACAGTGTGCTGATTGGTGCAGACACTTGTGGGTTCAGATACTAGATTTGTGCCAGTTAGAGGGGTTCTCATTGGGAGGTGTGACTGTACCAGTATCCATAACCATTGGTACTAATCTCGGTATTTATTATGGGAGCCACTAGGTGCACACCCCTGTATCATAAAGTAGGTACAGCTTACCGTAAAGAATGAAGTCATAAGCAGAGCAGCTTTGCAGAGCTTTATTTAAGGCGTGGGTCTCCTTCGTTAATATCTATGATTTTGAAGACGCTCTTCTAAATTAGAAAAAGATAAGAACAAATGATGCAGGTCAAGAAAACTTAGCTGATGCATAACCATTGAACACTTGTTATATAAGTCTTTGATGACTGGCAATAAACTTGTACCAATATAGATTTAGGCAGCCTCTAGAGCTGCGAATAGCCTGTTTTGCGTGCTGGTCAAAATATGACTCGGCGTTACAGAATTATGTATTCCGTCTGTATTCGGAACACTCTTTTTTCTATTTCAATTAAGATATCCAGATTGCTCGGACGCAATTGTCTAAGCTATGGGTCTAGGTCGTCCGAGCTAAATATTTTCATAGCAAGACCGCCCAGCAATCTTTTATCAACAAACTACATAGCGAGCATAAAATCGTTCATTCTTCCAATTATATGCTTCTTCTTGATTTCAAACCAGACACACATCTAAGCTCATTTTTAGCATACTTTAGAGGGTTGTAATTCATTACAAAAGAGGGTTGAACAATTTACAGATAAAATCGAAGCATTAAAGCATATCGACTTCATAAAAAGCAGATTTAAAGGAAAGAGCAGAAGTTTTGGCCTACTAATGTTCCTTAATTGTTTTCTTGATAGCCCTCGCAGCTCTTAGCTTTTAAGGTTTTGGTGACTACACCCCTTAAGTCTATCATTTGAGCGCCTTGAAAGCACCAAGAAATTAGCTAGATGCAGGTCAACGAAGAGAAGTATTGTCAGCTTTTGAGGTGAAATCGTTGGACTCCCTTTTGCTACAAAAATGGCTAAATGACGGTCCTGTTGTGCGCACGTCACCTTCATTGATTTACGGAACGTTGTTTCTACTTTACGGGACAGGATGTGTGCACGTATCAAAAAGGGAGTGTGCACCTAGTGGGTCCCTTTATTATTTAGTTGAATGTTTCTCATTGTGGTGTAGTTGCTCTTAGAAATTGCTTCTGAGATGGGAACACCCACGGGGGGCCCAGATGACTGACTATCGGAGGGGGTATTCCGTTCATCCAGGTCTTGATCCCATCCGGCATCCAGCTGGCTGGATCGGTCACTTCCATCACCTTGGTCGTGACGACTTGGATGATCCATGTTCGTAAAGCTCACCATGTGTACCCGTCAGCACTGGCGTTTGCGTTCTCTTGATGGGCCCTAGGGCGAAAAGTTAAAAGTCCGTCGAATAGGGATACGAGGCTTAGGACTAGGGTTGCTCCTGGACGGAAATCTTCACCGGGGGGCAGGATTGGTGTTATACTTGAAGTTTGTATACCACGACGGCTGGACCGAGAATAATCGATCGGCCAGCTAACCCAAAGATAACAAAGGGGTAAATCCAGTCTTGTGTGTAATACGGAATCCAAATAACACTCCACAATCTTCCACAGTAGGTCAAAACGTTACCACACTTTCCAATAGAGATAAACCGTGTTCAAAACACGGGCGACTTGAGTTGAGTATACGCAACGCGGCGACTCCCGGTCAGGGGACTTCCGGTGGGTTACTTTAACCTTCCCCGGGCAAACCAATAGCAGCAAGAGGGGACCTTGTTGGCCCTCTGCTGTGAACCAATGAAATCGACTTGTGTCTAAGAAAGCGAAACGTATACTGATTTTTATCCCTATATCCAATACAACCTTTTGTGTAACCTACCCCAAATAGCCCGGCTGGATAGTCATGTGTCCCTCCTGAAATAGTCCAGTCAGGTGTCTTTTGTGTATCGTACATCAAACCATCCAGCTTCACCTGGATATCTTTTGTGTATCGTACATCAAACCATCCAGCTCCACCTGGATGCTCCTTCATGTATCGCACACCAAATACCCGGCTCGACCTGGATAGCCATCCATCTAGGCCCACTTGGCCGCTGGCGTCTACTCTTCTTTAGCTGCCTAGCATCCACCTCCGGCGTCCCATCCGTATTCGACAAAAGCCTAGCCTTCTTCAGGATCCTTCGCACGCACATCCTTCAGACAATCCGCCCCTTGGTCATCTACCATCGGCGGGCATCCGGCGCACCTGATCCGGACGGCCCATTTCTGGCTAGCCCGTCCAAAAGTCCCTTCATCACGCCCATCTGGCTCGATTCCATGCCTTGAACCGTCCTTCCGCTTGTAGATACACTCGGTAGCTGCCATCCAGCATCCACGCCCTTGGCCGGCATTTTCTGCCCGTCAGAATACACCCTCGGCCAGATGTATCTCATAACTGGCCGTAAATTAATTCCCAAGTCACTTCACCACATCATTATATTGGCCGCGCCTACAGTTAAGCGCGTCCAGCCGAATTTGTGTTCAGTATATATATTCAAAATTACTCCGCTAAGGTCCGAATGTAGGTTCGATAAAGAAGGGAAATAAGTGCGATGGTTTGCGCGAGCGTCGCGACGAATCCCACACCAGAGCGCAATTTTCGGTCGCTGCGGCCTCGACGAACGCTCGTGTCATCGTTAATTGTACCTACTTCCAGATTGGCGCGAGCTCAGCCCAAAAAC
The DNA here is from genome assembly GCA_001887855.2 of Sclerospora graminicola. NCBI lineage: Eukaryota > Oomycota > Peronosporomycetes > Peronosporales > Peronosporaceae > Sclerospora > Sclerospora graminicola. Next base: position 206 of record MIQA02001239.1, on the reverse strand, counting down.
GACGTTTCTGGCGCTGAGAAACGTCATATTTAAGGGTAAGATCCTTGGTTACACCGTTAGACAGGAGAAATATAACGCATACTTCGAACATATGAGCGGGTATTTTTTTGCGCTGGGCCGCTGCCAAGTTTTTGCTGTGCTGGCGGGGTTTCGGGTCCGTCTGCGTCAGTTTTAGAACGAGGACCCCATGTAGTGTCCGACTTTAA
>MIQA02001238.1:39206-67901 GCA_001887855.2 Sclerospora graminicola | reverse complement strand
TTTGATCAAGGGTTTACTGAGTACAAAGATCATCCGACCATCAACATCGCAGTGGGCGTCACCAATTGTGATTGTGATTAAGAAGAATGGGGTTGATATCCGATTGTGTATCGACTACAGAATGGTAAATCGCCTCACGAAGTTGATGGTCTACCCGATGCCCCTGATCAATGACTTGTTAGAAGATCTGGATAAAGTTTTATGGTTTTGTTCGTTGGATATGGCTAGTGGTTTCTGGGTGGTTTCGATGACTGATCGCGCTCGCGAGATCTCGGCTTTCGTTACACCTTTTGGGCTTTTTGAATGGATTCGGATGCCGTTTGGATTAAAGAATGCCCCACTGATCTACCAGAGGCTGATCGACAATGCTCTCTATGGGTATTTCCAGATCAGTGCTGATCGGGAGGCCACTGATTTACATGATGTGTTTACGGAAGGTGAGCCAGACCAAGATCAGGCCGATCAGTGTTGGGAAGGCGATCATACATAGATGATATCTTGGTCACAGCAACATCCTGGGATATGCTATGCGATAAGGTCGAACGACTTCTGAACACCTGCGAGCGCTGGAATTTGTCGATCAGTGTGGTCAAGAGTTTCTGGGTCAACCCAAGGTCGCTTACCTCGGCCATAACGTGTCGATCCAAGGATTGGAAGCAAACCCGAAAGATGTGGCCGCTCTCAGCAACTTACCTTTTCCCCGATCACTGAAGGCCATGCAATCCTTCCTCGGATCTCTGAATTATTATAGCAGATTTATCGAGGACTTCTCGATTTATGCCGCTATACTATATGAACTGAAGGAAGTTGATTATCATGGGCTACGAGAACGTGATCAGGTAGGAGGATCACCAATTGAGACTGATCACGAAGTTGAAGCTACTGAAACGGATTTCAAACTGGATCACCGATTGATCGAACTATGCCAGGGTCAGAAGACCACATGAATCGAGCTATGGTAGCCTTCAGTATGTTAAAGGCGAAGATGATCTCGACGCCGATACTGAAACACTTCGATCCGGAGAAGATTCCCGTGGTGATCCTATATGCCAGTAAATGGGCAATATCGGCCGCACTGGTCCAAGATCACGATGGAGTTTATTGCCCGGTGACGTTCACAAGCCGAACATTAAAACCGAACGAAGTTAACTATGGTATTGTGGATAAGGAAGTGCTAGCATTATTACGTGTGTTGGATGTTTGCTACTCTATGCTGGTAACTAGATCAATTAAGGTATTATCCAGGCGATCTAGTTTGGCGTGGTTACTATCCGCGAGTGGTTTAGATGAAAGACTGGGGCGATGGGCAGCGGTGTTATCTCAGTGGACTTTGGAGATCATTAAGTGCACCAAGGGCGAAGAAGAAATTTTTGGAACGCTGGCAGCCAACATCACGCCCCGATCAGAAGTCGATGAAGCCCTGATCGAGGTCGCTCCTCGGAAGCAACCACGTGAATCGATCACCATACCCCCACCGATCGTCGGCTCGGAGGAAGATCTGATCGTTGTGAGTTTCGACGGATCAGCGAGTGTGAAGACAGGCGTAGGGGCGTATAGCGCGTTGTTATGAAAACTGCCTGAATGGACTGTTTTATATCGGCCGGTTCAGATTATACTCCAGGTATCACGGTCAATGAGGCTGAATATCGTGGTCTGCTGCTAGGTTTGGATCTCTTGCAAGAGCAAAAGATCGGAAGAGTAATCATATGCGGAGATTCAAACCTGGTAATTCGGCAGATCACTGGAGAGATCGACTGTAAAGCGCCGCGTTTGAAACTACTGAACGATCGCGTTATGAAAGCTTTACGTGGATGGCCAAGACATGATCTTTTGCATGTGAAACGTGATTGGAATCGGAGTGCAGATCACCTAGCCACTATGGCTATGCGTGATCAGGCCGGATCAATAATTACTGATCAAGCGTTGCTGGAAGAACTGGTGGAGATCAATAGGCTGCCTGAGCTGATCCGTGTGGAAGATGAAAAGGAAGCAGCCCAGATCTTGATTACGACGAGATCACGAACCAGATCACCGCCCAACAGATCACCCTCTCGAGAAAGTCTGACAGAGGAAATAGTACAAGAGATGCGGATCGAAAGAATTGTCAAGGCTCAGGACGAGGAAAAATGGATCGTTGATTTGAAGGCGTTTCTAAAGGGTGATCTGGAGAAGTTGAGCCAGAGTGAAGCAAAAGATTGTGCCAAGATCGCGTCCAACTACGAGATCGACAAAAATGACCTATTGTTTTACTATGTTCAAGCTGATCAGGCCGATGCAGATCTGGACCGATCGGCAAGGCTCGTGATCCCGGAGACTTTACAAGCTGATATCTTACACCATTATCACGTCAGTTTAGAGGGTGGCCACCAGGGCGTAGGTCGAACGTATCACAGGATTCGCAAACATTTTCATTGGAGAGGCTTATATCGAAGTATACAAAAGTTTGTCGGGACATGTACGGATTGCGAAACCGGAAAAGGTATGCCGAACATCCGGGGTAGATCACCTGGAAATATCCAGGCGACCTACCCTTTCCAAGTGATAGCGATGGATCACATACCGTCCCTGCCAAAATCGTTCAAGGGCAATACAGAGTTGCTGATCTGGACTGATCTGTTCACGGGATTGGTGATCGCGAAAGCGGGATCTACCCGAACAGCCCAACAAGTCGCTTGCAGTTATGAAGAATGTGTTTTTCGACGATTTGGAGCCAGTGAAGTGATCAGGCATGATCGCGAACCGGGTTTCATGGCCGAAGTGTTCCGATCATTTAATCAGATGCTTGGCCAGAAACAGAGCGCGACCATGGCGTATCGTCCACAGGCGAATGGTAAAGCCGAACGGATGGTACAGACGCTAACTAGAGCTATCAAGATGTATGTCGCGGACTCCGCGCAACAAGATTGGGATGAATATGCGGAGAGACTGGTGTTTGCGTTGAATTCCTCTTTTGATCGGATCAGGGGAGATACTCCTTTCTACCTGGCGTATGGTTGGGACCCCCGATCTACCATCGAGTCGGTGATCCCTGTTGGATGCACCCGAGGTCGAGATCGCGAGGCTCGTCGATGGCGTATGGGACTCCAGCGTCACTACCAACATGCGCGGGAACAAGTCAACGAACGATTGCGGAGGGCCATCCAAGAAAGAGCTGATCGGAACAATGATCAGGCCGATTCGCATAATATCGAGCCAGGATCAAGAGTTTGGCTTTACTTGGATCGCGTGAAAGAAGGATATGCCAAGAAGTTAGCGCATCTGTGGCATGGACCGTTCCGTATAGCCGAACTGATCGGTGATCATGCCGCTCGGCTGATTACTGCAGGTACCGATTATGGAATTTTCCCGATTGTCCACTTGTCGAAGTTGAAACTGGTTCGAGAATACCCTGATCGGCCTAAAACCAGGCTGTCATGCGATGATCAGCCAAGGTTTGATTTTGACGAAGCTCTCTTACCCGAAGACAGTTGGGAAAGAGCGTTGGACCCGAACGAATTCGAAGTGGAGAAGGTTTTGGATACCCGATCAGGCAAGAGGACCCGATTTGGCCGAACCCACCGTGAATACTTGGTTCGGTGGAAGGGTTATGACGATCCCGAGTGGGTAGATGAACGTGATCTGAACTGTGGAGCTTTATTAAGAGAATTTGAACGTGATCGGTGAGACGGAATCGATTTGGAGTGATGCAAACCCACGAAGAGGGCAACCAGGAATCTCAATAGCCTGGGTTGACACATTGTGACTGATCAGCCAAATGTAATGATCAGGCAAGTGGAGATCAGGGTGGTTGAGCTGGTTTGGAATAAATGGATACATATACATACATATAATGCACGAGAAATATATTTGTATACATGTGAGCGACCGACATACAAGATGGAGACAATAATGAGACCTGAACAGGAAGTGTGAATATGGAACGCGAAAATCATCGAAAACTGTCGTGATATATTAGTGATTATGGAAAACGAAACGAAAGTTGGTTGTCACGACGATCACAGGCCATATTTAGTGCGCAGGCGAGAAACCGCGAACCCTGGATGATCCATGGGGCTTGATCGGAACTGGTTCCGCCAAGGCTCCTGCTGATCGGTCCAGATCAGGCAATCACGCAACGTGGCGACCGGAGTTAGATGCCCATAACCGGGATACCACTCCCCGCCGTCAGCCTTGCGTCCTTGCGATCCCGCTCGACGAACAGGTAAATGCAGCACACCAGGAAACAGGAAAACGTCCAGATCACACTCGCCGTGCTGAATCCCGTTGGCAATATAATCGCAGATCGCGGCCCAAGCAGCCCCGGCTTTGGTGCGTCGACGCTTGCGCGCATGATGGTAATGCTCGATCCACGCGTCCTTGCGCATCGTCGCCGTGATCGGGAAATGATGGGTCACCTCCCATATCGCTTGAACGTGCTCCTGGTAATACAAGGCCAAACGTCCCTGCAGCTCAACAAACCAAGGGCGATCGGGAAACGCCAGCCCGGGCATAGGTGTCACGAGGACATCCCAAGGTGCTGAATCGATCAGAAGCTCAATAGCGCCTCTGGTCAGCACCCTCGGTTGCCACTGCTTGTCTTTGGGCGCCGGCGATCTTGTCGGAAAGATCCAGCCTGGCGGGCGGGACCACAAGCGAGGGACGAGTTTGTGCCTCACAGCAAGAACCTGAGGCGTCAGATCCCATACCTGATCAGCACTCCAAGGTTTCCGTGTTGCCATGTGAGCAGAAGTCGGCTTGCCCTGCATGACGACGTACAAATCCATGAACCTTTGGTTCGGATTATAACTGTAATCGTCCTGCTCGATCGACGATCGTTTCGCCGGGATGAAAACGCCCGTGAAATTGAGCGGCGGGGCGATCACTGCCCTATTGGCCGCTGGAGGAACGTTGGGATCAGCCGGAGCCGGTTGTTCCTCCTCAAGATCATCGTCATCCTCGTCATCTGACTCAAGCAAAGTAACGGCCTGGGCCAACGAATTTACGCCTGAATGGGTTGGCGCTGGAGCACGGCGATCAGTACTGCGCGATCGGGCCAGAACAGACAACGTCCTCTCGTCCAGATCAGTCGATTCATCGTCCGAGTCAATCGCAAGACGTGATCGCTTGGCGGGAGCCATCTTCTTCTTCGACGAGCTGGTCCGCTTGCGCTTCGCAGAACTCAAGACCGAGGAGGCTGATCTCGGAGTCGCTGGTAAACGGGATGGAGTAGACGCAGAAGCCGCTGCAGTGCTGATCACGGGCTGATCAGCACTATGGGCCGGCAAGGAAGCGACGGAAGACGCGGGTGATGGCGGGGCAGACTCGGGAGACTGCGGTGGTGTTCCAGACGGAGTGAAGGAGTTGATCAGCCCAGGAAGCCGCTGTAAAGCCGTTCGAACTGACTCCGAACCGGTGTTCGGGTTAGTCCACCTCTCCATAGTCTGCACCGCAAGGTTCCTCAAGTCGGCGTTATGCTGGAGCCAGGCGCGATCATCGAGCTCTAGGGTTTCAAGTTTAACCCGAGCAAGATTAAGCTCGCGTCGGCAATCTTCAGCTGCCTTCCGGCTCTCGCACAATCTTTTCTGTATGTCGGTGCGGCCGATGCGAGAATCGGAAAGTTGCTTGACCAGGAGCTGGACCGGCTCATCCGAGTAGCGAACCTCGACTTCCCGACGCTCTACGTCCTCGGCAGTGCAGATCTTGTCGCGAAGCAGCTGATCACGGTCGAGACGGTGATCATCGAGCCGTTGTAGATGATCCACCATCTCGACCATCGAGTCTTTCATTGCCTCAATACGTTCATCTGGAAATAAACATGGAGAGTCATATACGGATTACAGAAGAAGTGAATGGGATAAACGTACCTTGATGGCGGATGGTAATAGTCAGCGAACCGATCAGCGACTGTAAAGAGGCGACGGTGTCCGAAGGCCTGGAGAGGCGCAGAGCAGCGAGGTCAGCTGATAGCTGATCACGCTCCATCGTCAAACTCTGAACGCGATCAGTCATGTCTCGCAAGTCTTGGTCAAGTCGGTCGTGATCTAGCCGAAGAGTCGACAGCTGGCTGGCCAGATCAGCAGAATCATGTGCCAAGGAATCGGCAACGACCCGACGGTCGGATAACTCAGCGTTAAGTGCCCGATTGGTATCATACAGAGAAACCAACTCGGGAATTGCACTTCGGAGTTCCGACCGTAGCCGGCAAGCCTCCACAGGCCCCAACGTGAATGGACCCGATCCATCTATTAGGCGAGCGAGCTGCTCCAAGGAACGGAGAGGGCGATCTGAGGAAGGTCGAGCGGGAGGATTCCAAGGCGGGCGATACGAAGCGAGAGTCGTTGTTGGACGGATGAGGCTGGTCGTGATCGGCGCCGAAGTCGTGATTGGGGCGATCGCGGGAGTAGTCGAGCTGGAAACGGAAGGCGAGGCAGCGACCAGGCGGGCAGCCGAAGAAGACGAAGAAGGAAGAGAAGATTGGCTCGCGTCGGCCATGGTGATCGCCAGAGAGGAAGTTTAAAAGTGAGTGAGTCGAACTGCAGTCGTTGCGCGGCTGCAGTTAGTCTCAGGGGCGGCTGTGGTAAAGCGATCGGAAAATATTGGGACTGAAGTGGACCACACATGGCCGTTGATTGGTGACGATAGAGCACCCATCAACATATGACGGTTGATGGGTGGGAAAAGGCTGATCACAGTAAAAGGAAAAGGTGGCGGACAACGGATATTCACGATGTGGAGAAATCAGCCAAGTACTGTCATTAAGGCCAGTCCCAGACACTGACGGAATGATGGAGATCACGATCACGATCGTTACTACAGTTACTAAGTGGAGTTCCCGTGGATGTAATAAGAAAAGAGTAACTGTTGACATGACGTGTCAAGGGCAGGCGTCCAGCCGATCTATGAATGGTATGGTGGTTGAAGTTGATCATGACACGAGGTTACGGCCTGATCAGCTTATGATGCCCGAGCAATGAAGATTAGATGTGGAATGAAGTCGGGCATGTGGAGTGACAGGTTGTGTGAGTGATGATAACCTATGGTTTGTCCGAAGATGACGTGGCAAGGCCTGATCAGGCCTGATTAGCCGAGATCGGAGCTATATGGTTGTCCTGACGGGATATAAAGGTCGGAAGTATGGCTTAGAAGATGAATTGAGTCGTGATGATGATGACCCAGAGCGTTCCCGAGGTGATCAAGGGCTGATCGGCCTGATCACCACCTGATCACTCGGTTGATCACTATGCCGATCGTGATCAGGGCCGATCAGCCTCTGATCAGCGTTCAGATGCAAGGGCAAGTAAGTTCTCGGTTTGGTCGGACTGTATACGAAGTGGACAAGTGCTGAAGAGCAGATCTCAAGTGGTTTCAAGGTCGTTTGTCGAAGATCGGGATGGGTTGAAGATCTTTCGAAGAGTCGGGTCGTGATCAGGGCAGAAGTGGTACAGATCAGCTTGAAGGTGCAGCCAGGATGGGCAAGGTGGTGCTACGCAACCGTGCGACGAAGTAAATAGGTTCGAAGTATAAGTCAGGCATGAGTTGATGTACGGTACACAGGTATAGGACATTGCATATATATAACAGGTTTTGATTTTCCCCCTAAAGCAAAGAGTCGCTCCGCCACGTGTTGCGGTCATTGGGAGCACAGGGTTGATTAGTCCCCTCTTGCTCAACTATTTCCCGGTTAAGACGCGCTTAGACGCATTTTGGCTTACCGGAAGACCCCCGACGGGTTTGTTTAGGTGATCGAACCTCACCCTCAATGCACACGTGTTTGGAACACGTCAATAATATTGGAAAAGGTTTTGTGGAGATAACGTTTGTGGATTACTGTGGAAGATCGTGGATTGATCGCGTTTTCTTGGTTTCGTATATATCTCTCTCATTGGCTGGGCTGATCAGACGAACTTTCCTGATCAGTGCCTAGATACTGACTAAGTATCGACCCCAACCCGTTCTCCGGTGAAGATTTCCACCCGAGGACACCCCCGTCTCGAGAAGGTCATCCCCTCCGACCTGATCAAGATCATCGTTTTCATCACCGAGTCCACCTGAGTGAGTGTAACCACCCCCGATCAACGGGTACACAAGGTGAGATGAAGTTGAATATAGATCCTGACACGCATGACGACCGGCCAGATGACTGGGAGGATCAGATCAGTCACCATAATGGTGATTCATCTGATTCTGATGCTGATCAGGATCAACGGAGTACCCCCTCCGATAGTTGGTCGTCCGGGCCAGTGGGTATCCGGATTCCACCCAAGACTTCGGTCATGGATTTGGAAATCGGCTCCACCACAGGGTCATAACCCTCTTAGGAATGCATTTGAAACCCACATCTAGTTTCAAAACATATGGTCCCGTGACCCGAGGATTATGACCCCGTTAAGAATGCGCCTTACCTAAAACGTGATACTTGCCTTCTGGTTGATTGCGTCTCATTATACTTACAACCCAACCAAGTTGGTTCGGCTTTGGATTGTCGTCCCAGTGGGACTCGAACCTGCAATCTCCCGGTCCCGGGGGCAGGGTCTTAACCACTGCACCAACCGAAGTCAGTTGAAACTTCACCCCTGGTAATCACCTTAACGGTAAAATACGAGTTTGTATAAGATGAAAGACAAGTCACCTAACGAGTTTGTAAAATTTTACTCGATATGAAAGACAAGCCACTCCACACTTTCTCTGCAGCGAGCTGCTCCAGCTTATACAGCTCGCTACATGGGACATGTAGCTACTTCCTGAAGTACACCTTTTCCAGTCTTATTTCGGCAAGAACAAAAGCAAATTCGGCAAGAACAAATCCAACTTCGTCATTTCCTCTATAAACAAGTAGCTGTCAAAAATAATTAAATCTAGGAACCTTTACACACACAGAATAATACTACGTTTGTACTCACTTTTACGCATAAAAATAAACTATTTAGAGGAATGTTAGGCCACAGTAGGCAACCTGGCAGTTTTGCCGAATTTAATTTGTTCTTGCCGAATTTGCTTTTGTTCTTGCCATTCTTAATTTGTTCTTTGCCGAACTAGGACTGGAAAAGGTGTACATGTACTGAACATCCATAAAAGCTGCAATGTATTCGCCCTTGAAAACACTAACCCGTTCTCCTTAAGCTTCGTTGCGTTGCTAATGTTCGTACTACCGTCTCATTACTCCATCTTTATATTAGCGTTTAGCGTAGAGAGGAGTTATCCTGATTTCAATAGTCAACGAAAAATGGGTGGCTGAGGGTTACTTTATTGTCCACATTTTAATCTTAACGTTAGATTAAATCCCTTTTAGCATTTTATTGTCCACATTTTAATCACAACGTTAGATTAAATTCCTTTTAGCATTTTATTGTCCACATTTTAATCATAGATTAAAAGAATTTAATTGTTATATTCTATGATTAAATGTGGACAATAAAATGCTTGCGCTTGTACAGTATTCGGGTTATCGTCCGATCGACTACTGCTAGAAAAATGATCGGCGCGAGGTGTCTCATCTCCTAAGCCAAAACTTCGGGAACGGTATACTGTACTAGTTAAAAAAAAAAACCAAATATGCAGGTGTATACTACAATACACCTATAATACATATACTAAATAATTAGTAATAGATTACGATAGATTACGTTTCTCTCGTGACCATCGGGACGCTGACAAACTTGAGGGGACTAGAGAAGAAGCGATTTCGCAATACTACAAGATGGGCGGTGAAGTTGGTTCATGTTAACTTCTTTAACAGCTAACAAACGTGCTACACCAAGTCTGATACACTTCTACGCACTAATTTCGAAATCAGGATTTTTGACTACGTATACTATACAGAGTTGTTCCCAGCTTTTTAGGTTGGCTTATGGGAAAGGTCTGTTTTGCACTTTTTGTAACTACAGTAAGGTGGGTACATCTATTGATTCAAATATTGATGATTAGATGATCAGTGCTCGCTATTTTGTAGTAAAATTTTCCGACTCGTGAATACTTAAGTACAAAAGAAATACATGTACGTACCTATTCATAGAAGGAGACCACGATGAACGCGTAGGTCACCATATTTTTTTTGCTTCACCTCATAGCCCGTTAAAAAGTTAGGTAAAATCTGTTCTGTTACGCAAGTTCAAGGTCGACTTCAAGAAAACGAAGAGTAAGATGGCCTGCTTCGTTAGATTTCCCTTCGGACTTTCCCTCTGAAATCTTGTTGCTCGGCCTGCGCATAGACGAGTTGATCTCGGTGGGTTCGCCTTTGAGGACGAGCGCGTCTACAGACTTACATGTACCACTACCCATCACTTGTTGAGATTTGGAAAGTACTAGGCCGTGTCTATGTGCGACTTGGCCAATAGCCTTTTAAATACAATTTTTATGGCACGCCATCATTACCACTCATCAGTAGTGTCCGTGAACACTGGACCGTAAACGATGTGACTTGAAGAATAAAAGCATTCGTAAGAACTCGAAGACCTCAAAAGCATCTGTTGTAATCGATAGATACGCTTTCATCGTCTATTCCTTGTGGTACAAGCACGACTTGAGCAAAACGCTGTCTACGTCCCTTACCACTCAGATGTACGGAAATGAAAAAGCCAACGTTTGTACGACAAGTTGAATGAATCGTCCAAATGTGGCAACATTTGGTTCACGCCATCCACATTGAAGCTATTTTGACGGTATTGGCTGTGAGAATTTTGGCTACAAGGTTCCCACCATCCTATACGAGACTGACTATAGAGCCATTGTCTAGTCTCTTTCAGACGACCAGCTGATCCGTCCAAGTACGAATTCCTGATCAGTTGATATTCTACATGTAGAAAAATAATATAAAGAAAAAAAAAGCTAACTAGTTACCCAATAAATCAAATAAACATGTCGAGCGACTGAATGCTTCCTCGTCTCAACCCTCGCAGCTTGTGTTTGCTTTCTTTCCCGCACGCCATTGAATCCAAACAAGAAAGAGAGAGCGAAAAGTCGTGGGTTCTCTCACGTGACGTGATGTTTGGCCACACATGGCTCCATAGGGTAGTACTTCAAATCCTGTACTGGTCAGACGAGTTTCCAGGATGGGATTGACTGACGTATGGCGCATGGCCTGGGCTCAGCTCAAGGAGCGCCATAACTCGCTGCGACCGACACACGGCAAGTCGAAACAATGGCCTTCACTGATCCTTTCGCACCCAAAAGTGTCGATTCCTCCACGTCCAGTGCCTCCACCGGGTCACAAATGAGTGAACCTCGCCCTGGACCTTTCCCACCGTTACAATTATCGCCCATGATGGCCGCCGAACTCGAAACCCTGGCACAAAAATTAGTCTTACGCAATATCGAAACGTACGAAACGTTTCTAATTGACAATCACAATAAAGTGGACGAAACGCGTTGGAAATATATCACTTCCCAAGATGATTTACGTGCGTACGCGGAAGACTCGCGTCGTCTCGAACCATCGAATCTGTACAATGCAGAAACGCCCCTGACCGATCTACCGGTTGTCATGGTGACTGGCACACTGGTCGGCAATGTTGACGATCTCATGTACGCTGGCGTGTGTCCAACGACGCAGCTGATGCAACTCCGAGCTTCGTATGGCTCGGAGGACATTCACGGTAGCTGTGTGCTTGCAAACCTCGTGAATCCGACCCCTGAGAATCCTTTCACGTCGGTTTGTATCAAGTGGATTGAAATCCACATGCCATTGGCCATCCGAGCGCTTGCCAAACACCGTGACTTTGTTTACATCGAGACGACAGGCATTGACAGACTGCGCAATGGCGAACGCGTTGGGTACCGCATGTTCCACTCGATTCAATTCCCCGAAACGCCACCACTACCGTCTTACTATCGAGGTAATGGCTCCGTTTCGATGATTTATCGTCAACGAACGACAAATATCACGGACGTGTTTATTAAAGGAGTGTTTAATCCGGCGGGAGGGATCATGCGTACAATTGTGATCCGATCAGCCGCTCGACTGCTACTGTCGGTATCAAAAGATATTCATAGTAGCAAAATGATGAAACTCGCGTGGGCGTTGCGGCAACGATACAATGCCGATACGTCGTCTTCCAGCTCCGATAGTACGGTCGAGTCGTCTAGTTTACCGATGGAAGACAAGAGCTGCTCCGGGTGTGGCAAAAAGCAGTCCGTCTTTGTGCAAGCTGCTGGTCGTACAAATCGTGGCTCGCGGATGATGCAAAAGAGAATGTATTGCAAAATTTGTTCCCGGTATATGTGTGTGGACTGCCGAGATCAGCATCACATTTTCTTTTTTGTATCGGACCAACGACTAAAACAGCGCTCGGTGACCATTTGTCGGACTTGTGAAATGACGGCGTTATCAGAAAATGCGGCGGATATTTGTCGGGACGAGATCGCACTGAACAATCAAATGCAAAGATGGGATAGTAATGACATGTTTCACACGAGTAGTTAGGTAGACAAGAAGGATATTTTCAATTTCCGTATAATGAAGACAAGTGTTTAAAGGGGTACCTAACGAAAATGTCTAGCATACATGTAGATAGATATATCTATCTATAACTCGAATCAGTATGAAGTAAAGCTTAAATCTGCGTTTTTCGGAGCTGTTTGTACAATGTGATCCACCATTTGAGGGATGATACGTTGATTGATTGTATACCATGCAAGCGAAATCGACTGGTCGAAGCTCCCTGTCCAGCAATGCTCGTATCCTCGGCCATCAGTAATGCCGTATACTATGGAGCCATTGTAGTACGGCTTTGTAGTGCTCTTAAGAAAGTCTTCGAGCAAAAACACGGCGTCATTGAGGTAGTAGCTGTCCGTGACGCCTACGTATACGTGGAGCTTGTTGACAAGCTTGAGTCCGAGTCCCTTTGTCTGCCATCCTTGTTCTAGCTTGGCACGAACGTCATAATGTGTTTCCCAATAGTTGACCACTTCCGAATGAATTTCGCCCGTGAGTTTATTCCAAATGGAAGCAGGATAGCCGTCAGTGGTATTCACAGGCGAGTACACAGCTTGCCACGCATCCCATTGACCCCCTGATCGTCCTCGAGATCCCAAAGCAAGCTCATGATGATTTTCTTCGGCCATGGTTTCACGAATGTCGCCAAGATAGTCACGTCTCGCGCCACGATCTTTCTGAGTCCACTCCCCTCGAGCATAGTATGCATTTTGGTTTTTCAAGAGATTCACTTGTTGGAAACGTCGGAAATCAAATGCATCTGGACAGAAGGACCAGCAGCCATTATACTCTTCGGGGTAATATACCTGCACTGCCAACGATTCCCAGCCACCAGTCGAGCCTCCATACATGGCACGAGCCCAGCCCTTGCCGATGCCTCGGAATTTTTTCTCGATAAAGGGTAAGAATTCATACGTGATTGCATCTCCATACGGCCCGATATTGGCGCTATTGACAGCGTAAGAATCATCATAGTATGGATTCGCGTGCTGAAGTTGGACGATAATGCCTCGTTTGTTTGTAAAGGGGTCGGTCGGCTTGTCTGATGTCCAATTCGAGTAGAAATAGTAGCCATATTGCTCTCCGAGCGATGTAGTCGTCGAGTTGTTTGGACGAGTTGGGAAAAAATTGTGCTCAAAATAGCGACTATAGTGTGTGTGATAGATCAATACTGGGTAATGTATGCTTTTCATGTCTTCGTCATAGAAACGATGTGGTAACAGTACCCAAGCCTTTAGGTACACATCCATACCCCAAAACGCAGACAGCCTTGGACTGCGAAACGTCACATGCTTCAGTAACTCATGTGGTTCGGTTACTTCAGGTACTTCTGGCTCCATTTGAGTCAAGGTCAAGTCAATCAACGACTCTTTCGGGTCCAAGGTAGCAAGTTGAGCAGCACTGTACAGTGTCCCAGGTGCTGTCAAGATACCACCTTCGCTCTCGAACGCTGTAAACTTTGGTAATTGCAACTTCCAACCATCCGAGCGATTGTACTCAACATACGGATGCAGCACTGCTTGTATCCAATACTCATCACTCGGTACTTGGTCCATGAACAATATTGGATAGCCAACCGCATGAGTAACATTCACGTCTCGGTAATCTTGGCCAGGAGCAAAGTTCCAAACATCGACGGCCAAAAGTTGTTGTGTATTGGCAGAATCACTGATTAATAATCGAGGCTGATCTTTACCTTGCGGATCATTCACGGCATGCTTTTTAGCAATACAAACCAGCAATCGACCCGTGATCGGTTTATCATGCACCGATGCCGGAAAATTGATGCGAAATCGAGAAATTGCTGAATTGGAATTCAATTTGGTGGCGTGCTGAAGTAGCAGCAATAAACCCGAAATACCGATTGTTATCAGGAATGCTGTAAATGCTGTCCGTCCATTTTTTGAGATAGATGAATAGCATCTAGCAGTTACAGAGGACTTGTCGTTAGGTGGTATTAGCAACGATTTCTCATTTTCAAGACCTTGCAATGACATTTGGGAGTGCGAACACTTGGAAAAACAAAAAATGGGTGCTAAGGTGACGACAAAACTTGAGTGGTGAGGACGAGAGTTTCCATGGTAACGTAAAAGCAGTACATATGTCGAGCTTGCCGTCTTGCGGCTTGTATCTTTTTTATTAATACAGGATATGATGTTTAACGAGAGAATAGTATAATTCATTTGTAAGGATATCAGAAAACTTGTCTATAAAATTTAACAAGCTATGCTATTACCAAGCATCACAATTTCTGTGTATGTTATGTACATTTTTGGTCAAGCGTCAGTGCTGTTGCTACACGTGCACTCGGCCACTGTAAGCACGACATCCATTGACGCAATACCTGTCTTGTAGATGGAGCAGAGGCCTGTAGGTCGAGTGATACAATTGCGAGTTTCTTGAACCTTCCAGAAGCTATTGAGCTTGCACATGTCTTGACACTTGGCGTCGCGCTCCTCCAGCTGATAATCCCACGGCGTTGACTTCATATGAGCCATGCTGTAAAACATGTCCTGCTTTTTGGCAAGTGCCTCCTGATTGACCATACGCTCTTCGACTTGCTGTTTTCCCGTGGACTCGATGTGCACTTTTAAGTTGGAGGCTTCATGGGCGGTAACCGAAGTGACTAGTAAGGTGAGAATCCAATTAGAAGCCTTCATGGTGGTTGTGCCTCAAGTTTGAAATGATAACTAAGGGTAGACATGGTACTATCAAAAAGCATGAGTTACTATTAAATCAGATTTATATGATTTATGTCCAACATTTTCGTAACTTATATTTTTGGGAATGCCTAAAGCGACGCCCCTTCAAAATGCGATTTTGATTGGTCCAAAATCAACGTCGTTGGGGTAAAATAATAAATATTTCCCTCTACTGGTGGCAAAAGGTGCAGAAATGGAATTTGTAGTTTGAAGTGGACCTCACCAAAAATCCATACTTCTGATAAAGAGTTAGGCTCATGGTTTATAGATTCGAATGATTTAGGTCTCTCAACGTATTAATAGTATCTATCCTGGAATTACGGAACACTTAGAATTGAACAGACCATCAGCTCTTATGAATATTTGCACAAAACCTTACGGCAGCTTCTATCACCACCGGTAAGTGTAGATTATCGCTTCAAATTTAACAAAGCCACGTTGCTCCTACCGATGTGAAAGCCTGAGGACCAACACCGATTTTGGCTGGTTTTTTTCAACCGGCTCTATACCAGGAACTTTCCCCGTCAGGGCGACCCAGTTTGTGCTCTGCTGGCACGCATACGCCATCACAAAACAAGGGAAAAATCAGTAACGTCACCAAAAAGCCACAGCGCTGTCCCAGTCAACGTACCATATTTCTTGCATTGTTGATTAGCCTCTTCTTCTCAGGTCATCAGGTCTCCAATGGAAACCTTCCAACGACTCAGATAAGTGATTTTTAACCAATCAAAATCGCATTTTGAGGGGGGGCATTCCCTATTTTTTAATTCTAAGAGCATCTCCAGTCGGTGTGCTATTGCTGTTCTATTCATAAAAAACGGTAATTTATCGCAAATAGCGCACTTCTGGTAGCCAGTCGTTGCGCTATTGCTATTCTAAGCCAAAAAATACGCCGACCTGTGCTATTCGGAGCCAGAATAGAACAGCAGATCTATTCGCGTACTGTAGATTTCAATACAAAATCCAAGACACCAAAAATCGTCCCTTGTGACATTTCACACAAACATTTGAAGTATGCTACCTGACGCTACCATGTCACCATTTGGGCTCCAATCTAGCGCATAGACCTCGTCCGCGTGGCCTGACAACGTTGTTTTGGCATTTTTCGGCTCGCAAAGCTCCCACACCTTAACAGTCGAGTCTTTGCTTGCTGTCACGATCGGCGTGTATCGCTGGACCAGCATACCTGGTATACTGCACCGACGTGACCATTGAGAGTAGCAACAAATTTACCTGTTTGTCCATTCCAGATCTTGACCTTTTTGTCAAAACTGGCACTAGCGAAATACCGTCCGTCTGGCGAGAAGCTTAAATGATTCACAGGCTGCTGATGACCGGTGAGGCGGACAAGAGGTTTTTTACTCTCCGAAGGCTCCCAAAAGAACAGTGTAAAGTCATCTGAACAGGAAACCAAACGCTCCGGTTGGCCTCTTCGCATTTCCTGGTATCGCTTTAGTGCCGCCTGCTGCATCTCTTCGCGAGATGCGAAGCTCTTGATGTTGTGGCTGAACGGTCCCGAACGACAAACGTAATCGACATTCAGTGCAAGTGTGTTGATGCGGTGGCCGTGTCCAGTGAGTGTGCGCACAAGCATTCCCACTTGCTCGCCTTCCATTAACCAGACTTTAATTGTTCGGTCACGGGATGCGCTGTATAAAAAGCCTTCGCCACCCCATTTAATGCACTCCACCGAGTCCGTATGACCCGACAGCGAGGCAACGGAACGTCCCGTACGAGCATTCCATACTTTAATCGATCCGTCCTTTGAAGAACTAGCGAACCGCTCACAAGTATTATTTCGATGCATTGGTTCCCAGGTTAGTAAATTAACCCATTGTTTTTGGCCCTTCATGGGCTGACCGATCTGCTTACCGGTCAGCGGGTCCTACAGACGAATCTCGCCGTTGCGATCTGCCGACGCAAAATGCGCTCCATCCGGTGACCAAGCTGTACATAGTACATGATTCTTGTGTCCACGACTCGTGTGTTTTGACATGCATGTGTTTGTATCCCAGAAACACACAGTTGCGTCCCCACCTCCACTCGCTAGCCTCTTCGCGTCCGGACTAAAACTTACGTGCAGGATAGCTTCTGAATGTCCCTGCAATGTATCGCTACAATGAGTAACAGGACGCACACGAAAGGCCGCTAGCGGCTGGTACGTAATCGTTAACGCTGTCTCTGTCGACAATTTCTACCAAGACATACAGCCACAAACAGATTGACAACTTGTTCACCACCACCAGCATTAACACACACCAACACACCAACTCTTTTATCGTGGCTTCCAACGACGTCGTGACCTCCGTCTCGTCAGTGAAAAGCGAGTACGGTACTCGGTTCTTGCCATTCTGTAGCAGGTCGTTTACTTGCTCTTCCATCTGGCGTAGATTGGAGGACACGGGAATCTCTAGTTGTGGTCTCACATTGGTACCCTGAAAACATACATTGATACAGAGTAAGGGGTATCGTTCCATTTAAGACAGTAACAGTGAAGTCTCACATCTTCGCTTTGAATCTGGGCGATGAAGGACGCGCTGGGCTCATTTTCCGAGTCATCATCACTTTTACCGCTGGCTTCGAACGTTTCCGTCTTCTTCGCTAATTCTACGGCTGCGTTGATATTTTTTAGAAGAACACACATGACTGGGAACCAAACTCTATTGCACTATTGCTAATCTAAATTGACCAATCATGACTCGGATATATTTCCAAAATAGAATAGAATAGATCACACGACTGGAGATACTCTAACAGTCGGTGTGCTATTTCTATTCTATTCATAAAAAACGGTAATTTATTGCAAATAGCGCACTTCTGGGAGCCAGTCGCTGCGCTATTGCTATTTTAAGCCATAAAATACGCCGGCCTGTGCTATTCCGAGCCTGAAAAGAACAGTAGATCTATTCGCATACTGTATATTTTCAATGCAAAATTTAAGTCACCAATAATCGTCCCTTGCAACATTACGCACAGAAGAGAGCCCGCCCGATGATGAAACGCTTGTGCGCGCGTATGTGCAAGTATCCGTATGCGGCGTTTGGCATTACGAACGCAAACCTCGACCCTAACCATTTAGGACCTTTGCTTGAGAAAATTTTTGAGCTCGTAAAACAGCATCTCGCTTTGCTGTCGAAATAACTCATTTAAAGATATGTAAATCAGAGATGTCACATATGAAGAGTCTGGAAACCACTTCCTGACAGTGCCGTTCGTCACACGGCATATATTGTAAATGTACCTTTCACAGAATTGTGACTCACCATGGTCGTAAAATTGGTCACCTTGTCGGTGGACCACTTCCGTGTAGACGGTGATTCTACTACCAATAAGAGCTATATTCTGCAAATTTGTAACGCCATTCGGCTACAATCGCTTTACAGTGGTCTGATGCATTTCTGCGCAACGTTTTGCAATCACACACGACATGGCGAGGATTTAAGCAGGAGCTGCGCGAGCAAAAGTGTTTGCTTTTTTGGAACGGTCTTTACTGTCCCTCAAGCTTTGTGTGAACGGTCTTTACTGTCCCTCAAGCCGTCCGACCTGGTCTTATGACCAATTCATGGTAAACGCTGGAAGAAACTCAGGACACCGGAATTGATCATGGATCCAAAATTGCGCGATCATTAGGGTTTGTGGATGATAATATAGTGGATGCCAACAAGAAGCGTAAAAATTAGAAGAAAGGCATGAAAAACTCCCACCGCCTGAACAGCAATGATAGTCATCATGTAGACGAAACCGATGGAACTGATGATGAATTCACTAGTAAGCCTGATGACGTTGGTGCGACGCCATTGATAGTAGCTGAGGAGGCTCGAAATGAGTCGATATGCTCCAAATCTACTATGAGACATGAAACGAGTACACCAGAGAAGAAGAACGGCAGGAAGATACACCTGAAGAAATAGAAGCCTTCGCGCTTTTTTTCTTAAAGGAAACGCTGAGAAAGGTAAGTTAGTTAGACAAGGACCATTTATCAGATAGGAGCAAAAAAGAATTACATGTATGTTGTGCAGATACCATATAGCAAATCAGATTCATTCGATGTGAATCTAATGATGAAACAAAAGCAATACAATTTTTAAGTCAAATAATGAATGTAATACTTATTAGAGTGATGATCACTATTTATTAAATAAATTTAGTATATAATTTGCCATGATACCGTCGTGTCCCGTGGAGCTCGGGCGCATTCGTGGCCTATGTTAGGCTGGAAGTTCTGCCCATTGTCTCGCGCATGAGATCCCCATCCCCGCCCATAGGTTGGCGGCGGAAACTCACGCTTCGGGATCTGCGCCGGTTTGTGAGTGCTTGTATCCACGAGCACATACATGCCGTAACAGGTGCGTACATATTTTCTTTTTTTCTTTCGAAAATGAAAATCGACTCATGAAATAGTTTTTACATTTTAAAGCATCGATTTACCACGTACAGCACGTAAGAATCGTGTTATCCCTGACATCCAAATGGAAGAAACTGGCTAAACGATTGAGTAAGATGCATATATTTACTGAAGCACAGTAAGCTTGTCGAATGTGTTTTAGATTTTATTGGGCAAATGAGATTCACTCTAACTAAGCGAACAATATAGCATGGTTTTCGATGCAGCACTATATGCTCCAAGGGCTTATTGCTTCGATGCGAGAACGGCGTCATAAGGTAATCGCGAGTAACGGTAAGAAAATTTCATGCTAAAAAAATAGTGACCATCACTCTAATAAGTATTACATTCATTATTTGACTTAAAAATTGTATTGCTTTTGTTTCATCATTTATGAGCCAGAGCCCAAACAGGTCCTTGTATGTAAGCGCGTCGAACGTTGTCGAAGTCGCGATTAATTACACATACCTCATCTTTCTCTTTACTTTCTGTACAACATATTCAAACAGTAGCTAAATCGGCCTAGTCGCGGCCGAGAAATCTCAATTTTCCTTTTGTTTCAGGAATTATGAGCCGCAGTGTACAAAATCAGAGCCACCAATAATCGTCCCTTGCGACATTTCGCAAAAACATTTGAAGCATGAGACGGGGACACAAGAGTGCGTATATGTGCAAGTAAATCAGAGATGCCACATAAAGAGTCGGGAAAACCACTTCCTAAAAGTGCCGTTCGTCATACGGCATATATTAAAAAGGTATCTTTCACAGAATTGCGACTCACCATGGTCGAGACACTCGTGGAGTTTATTGCGCATTACCCGCGTCTGATGAGTGAACATTTTGATGAAGTAACGCGAAGCAAGGAATTAAATCTAACGATACGAGATAACAAAGCAGACCGAACAACAACTGACTCGACAAACTCGGCGTCGGCATTTTCGTTTCCTGTGTTCATCTAAGACAGGCCACAACTTTATAGAAACGACGCTGGGTTCTGGATGGATGAAGAACTACAGCCACGGTGTATGATCTTGAATACCTGAAAATGCTAAACTTGAGTGCCACAAGTAAATGAGCTCGATTCCTGGGGTCACAAGAACTTGGCCACCACTAAGACATTCATCGTTCCTCCAGATGCATCTTCGGAGGCAAGCGACGCAAGCCAGATTTCACCAAAGTTCATAATGCCAATACGAATGTAGA
Source organism: Sclerospora graminicola (assembly GCA_001887855.2). Lineage (NCBI taxonomy): Eukaryota > Oomycota > Peronosporomycetes > Peronosporales > Peronosporaceae > Sclerospora > Sclerospora graminicola. The sequence continues at coordinate 47,203 of MIQA02001238.1, read as the reverse complement.
TCTCGGCGAGATCATGAACAAAAATGGATGATTGAAACACTTACTAAGCTTAATTTCCACATTGACCAAGTTAGCAACGGTACCTGACGCTCCCATGTTCAGAAACTGGCGATTCCGCTCAAAATTGCTCTGCTTGTGACACTTTGTTTACGCAACGTTTGACGTCTTTCAGTAGATTGGGAGGAGGTACGGAGAAGTTAAGGCGCGAGTTTAAGCGTCAAGCCAAATTCCTCCATCCCTAGGTGTTTACTTTATCACAGTAGCTTGGTCTCGCGAAATGCATTTGGTTGCTATCACTGAGTACATGGCTCAAGGCGACCTTCGACAGTGGCTTCAACAAACTGCTAGCAAACGATCTACATGAAGTCACTGGTCGATCCTTAAAATGAAAGTCCTGCTGGACGTGAGCAGGGCTCTTCTTTATCTTCATTTGATGCGTCAGCATTTGGTGTACGGCAATTGCAACTCGCGTAATGTTTTACTGGATCAAGAGCTTCCTCGGCGACGATAGACAACGCGGCAATGCCCAACCCATCCTCTGATATTTTAGAATAGCACACATGACTGGGAGCCAACTTCTATTGCATTATTGCTATTCTAAATTGACCAATCATCACTCGGATAACTTTCCAAAATAGAATAGAATAGATCACACGACTGGAGATGCTCTTAGTCTCAAAAGAGCACCCTTGATCTTGAATTGAGTTAGCACACAAGATCAGTAGGCAAGATTTTCTTATGTAACAAACATTAATTAGCTTTTGCCCTTTAGCTGCTTGCTGATAGACTGCGGTTCATAATTCCTGAAACAAAAGGAAAATTGAGATTTCTCGGCCGCTACTAGGCCGATTTAGCTACTGTTTGGATATGTTGTACAGAAAGTAAAGAGAAAGATGAGGTATGTGTAATTAATCGCGACTTCGACAACGTTCGACGCGCTTACATACAAGGACTTGTTTGGTCTCTGGCTCATAAATGATGAAACAAAAGCAATACGAATTTTAAGTCAAATAATGAATGTAATACTTATTAGAGTGATTGTCACTATTTATTAACTTTTGTGTCCCATGTGCAACTTTAACCCTTTTGTATCTTTTAGATGCCTTACAATGCGCTTCGCCAAGTTCCAATCGACAACATTTGGAGCGTGAGTCCTTCGTGTTGCCTTTGTGCACTGCAAAGGAAATATCCGGACGTGTGCAGCGTGAAATCCAAAGCAATGCACCAAATAGTGATTTTTTATTCACTAAAAGTACTCCATTTTTCGTTACTTTGTCCAAACGATTTGAGTTTTACAAATTTAAACCTTCATACTCGTTGCTGATAGGTATGTGTTGGTGTTTTCCAGGTAACATCTTTACTTTCATAACTGCGTGTATCCCTTCGTTTCATCGTAATTCACTCTCATCCCTAAGAACTTTGAGACTTTTCCCAAATTTTTGTTTTCGAGTATCTGTATTCCTTCAAAAAAATTGTCAACAAGCTACTCCTGAGTTCCAGTCACCAGTAAGACATTTACGTAGACGCCGACAATGGTAATGTAGTTGTCAACTGCTTTGTAATGCAGACACATACTTTGCTTGAAACCTGATTCGATTAACTTTCCGTGTAAAAGTTGGTTCCTAAGCCGTCCAGCTTGTTTTAGTCCATATAAAGCTTCCTTATCTTTAAACCCATAACATCGGGTCAACATCTTTTTCGGAACCTTTAGTCATCAGATCCGTACCTTGCTAAAAAATGCAGGTATATTTTAGGCTCAGTTTCCAGAGCTTTAACGTAAGTGTTGGGACTATCTCCATGTTTTGCGCATACACCCCAGGTTTTTGACAAAGCTAGAAACAACTTGACCGTTTCTAGTTCCATCACAGCAGATAACGTTAAATTGTAGTCGATTCCCAGCTCGGTTCGTTTCCACAGACCACAAGTCGCTCTTTATATCTTTCGATATCTCCATTTGTGTCTGTTTTCATCTTCAACAGTAAAGAGCGGCAATCCTTCGGTCTTTCTTGAGTTGTCCACACTTGGCTACGCCCCAAAGCTGTTAGATCTTCATCCACTTCTTTCAACCAGTTCATCTTGTTTGTATTCTTCATCGCTTGACCAAAACTTTTGGGTTCCACTTCGGAGATAACATTAATAGTTTCCACGATTCCTTCGCTCGCCTGTACTTCCTCTTCGGTCTCCAATGTTTGGTTTCCTTAGTTTTCGCTTGATTCATTCTCCTACTGTTTGTTGGCCTTGGTGAATCCGCGCATCTGGTTGTCGATCTCGTTGCCACGCCTTCTTTTTCTTCGTTAGTGATTGTTTATTTCCACTTTATTTGACGTAATCTTTGTTTCGACTTCCAGCTCTCCCTTTATCTCGTTTCACTTGCTAATTTTTGAGCTTCGCTAAGAGTGTCAATGTTCTTTATGTGCTGTGTCGCAACCACTTTACGCTCGTCCTTGAGATAGACCTTCTACCCTTTTGTTGCTTCGCTTTTGTCAACGATGACACCAAACTGTACACGATGGGCCAGAGCGTATTTCCAGGATATCTGAATACCGTACAAGGAGATCCAACGCGACAATTTCGCCGAGGTTCGGCTTTTTCCCAGTCCAAACTTCGTCCGGTGACAGTTTGATTTTGTAGGTCTTCTTTTTATGATGTAGGCCGCATATTAAACAGTAAGATAAGTTAATCCACAAGAAAACACCATGCATCTTGCCATGTTCATAATCGTCCAGTGCATCCTTTCTTCTTTATCATTACTTCACTGGCTATGCGCTTCTCTTATCTGGCGTAATACTCCAGTCCTCTTGCAAAACAAGTCCAAGTTCTGGTATTCGAGCCCTCCATCTGTCCACAAAAGATGCTCTTTGCAGTTTGAATTGACGTTCCAGAAATGCCAATAAATGTTCGAAAAACTTTGCTGTTGCATCTCTAGTTCTCGCAAGGAAAACGCTGACTTTGTTCGACTTGAAATCAATAAAATTGATCAGATATTGATTGCCGAATCTATCTTTGTCGACATTATTGGTCCCTTTAAATCTGAACTAATAATGCCCCCAATACGATCTGTGGTGCATTTTTGCCGCTATCTTTCTTGGATCTTGCGTTCTTCGTCTGCTTTTCTTGAGCGTACGTTAAACACGTCATCCGCTTGTTATCCGTCAGTTTTATTCCTTAACTTTCATCTTCCGCCAAACTTTCGATCGAATCGAAATTTAAATGACCCAGACGTGCGTGAAAATGCATGAGAGTACCTTGTTGGAGGTCCGCTCCACGTTCAATCTCCTTCTTATTTTCTAGAAGGGCTTGTTCGCTCGTGAAACTCGATTGCCGTTCGACTTTCACGTCTACGGTAAGTACCCTGTTTGCTTTTTTGGACTGACAAAATTGCTTTTCCTGTCGTTTGGTATACCATCACCCGTTTGCCATTCTTGTAGTTTTAGTGGCATTCTTTCTCTTTGGGAAGTCCATGCGACAAAATGGTTTTCGCTAGATTCTCCACAAAATACATATTTTCATTCGAATTATGTTCCTTGTTTCATCCAGGTAGTGGTAAGTTTTACCCATCTCTTTTCGGTGACTGGTAACTTCATTCCGTCAGTTTGATAACAGGTTCCTTTGACACCGTTAACAAGGTGTATGGTTGCTCAACTATCCCGGATCCACTTTGAGTCATTAATATTTCCATTTTCAGTTTGCTAAGTGTGAAATTATTTAGTAATTTTTGCTCGACACTTTTCTTCAGTGTACCCGATTGTCTTGCAATTTTTGCACTTCTTGACTTTTGGATTTTGCTCCATCATTTTCGATTGCTTGGGCAAACTGACATAGTTCCTCGGACTTCGAAGGTAGTCTGGTCTTGAATGATCATATTTAGCCAGAATTATTGTTTTCAGTTCGCTTGAAGCGTAGTGAACCACTTTTTCGAGCACCAGTGGTCACTTCCACCCACTTCTTCTGTAATTGCTACGAGGTACAAGAAATAATTATTCCACGTGCTTTCTTTACGTAAATAGCCGCACCGACTGGGCTGGCTTGATTGTCGATCTCTACACTCAGCCCTATACAGATTACATCGTATCTGGTCGGGATTTCTGTTTTCTCGGAAAAGACTAAGTAATAACTGACTGATATTAGTAATTGATTGGTTTCACTAAATGAGCTGATGTTCTATTATGAATTGGATGCTGTGAAACGAGTCAAATCAGCAGGCCGACCGGTAGATTGTGAATCATTTGACGGGTGATCGCCTGGCCTTTCAGGGCCAGGACGTTTCTCTTCTGCTTCACTTCTTCATCTTCGTCCAAGGGCGACAAGTCGATTATTTGGTTAGAAGAGACCGGTTTCGCTGGACTCGGTTTCAAGATCCGCCGGCTGGTGCTCCGCGACTTGGCTATAGCGGTCCGAGTTCGTTCGTCTAAGTCAGTTGAATCATCATCAGAGTCAGGAGCGAAGAGCTGACGACGTTTTGTAGGAGTCTGTATATTGGAAAAATTACCCCTCCGTTTGTTGATCGCCAAACCAGACGGCGTAAGACCTTGATTCGATTTGAGGAGGAATCGTTGCCTGCGGCTGCAGAACTTCGTTTCGAAATCGGGGAAGAATCAGGCAATGCAGGAGGAGATAAAACTTGTTCTTCGACCTGAGGTTGGATCGGTTCCATTTCAACTGGTGAAAGTGGAGTAGGAGAAAGCCTTGGAGAAGACCGACCTGATTCAGGAGATTGATTGGATAATTTATTGGCCTAAGGACCAAGAGCACCAACGAATCGTGGAAATTCACGCAGGGCACGCCAAAATGATGCAGAGTCAGCATTCGGGTTAGCCCGCTGGTCGATCGCTGGATGAACCGCAGTCTGTAATGTTGCGAGACGACTGGTCCAAGTACGATCATTCAGCCTCAAAGTCTCCTATTGACTTGAGCAAGAGCCAGTTTCTGTCGACAATCGTCGGCTTCCCTTTGGACATCACACAAGCGTTTCTGAATGCCGGACCCATTAGCCCAAGAACTGGAAAGCTGGTTCATAAAGAAAAGCCAACCTGCTCGTCAATGTGACGAGCTTGCTCTTCCAGACAATCCACTTCCTGGACCGCAAGAACTCTCTCCTGAATAAGTTGATCATGTTCGTGATGGTGGTTTTCGAGCTGCTGCAGATTGTCCGCCACTATAACTCGGTAAACGTACGTGCATCAATAATTTGTAATTGGAGAACTAAAGCCGATAACACTTCACTTGTAGAATTATCCGATCGAGATCCACCACATCTATCCAGCTTAGGCGATTCGACGCAATTGAAGTCTACCGCCAGAATAAGGAGAGAACGAATCGGCATTAAAATACAAGAAATGGTGTAAAGAATTGTCCGCGTTGAAACGCATCCCCTGACGCATAAATATTAACTAGTACGCAATAGATCCACTGGATTGCTATAAATCGTTCCGTCCATATTGAGATCTGATCCTCAATGGCCGGGTGGATAAGAATAGCCACTCACCTTTCTTTTCGTCTGAAGCGAATACATCAGTGAGGATTCACAAGTTTTGTATTAGGTGATTTGAAATGCTTGGTGCTTGAAACGCGTCAGAGCATCACTTTGACTGTCTTGTCGCCGTCGAGAAGGCGCGAATTTTACTGGTAGTACAGGGTCTGTGCGTGGGCGGCAGCTATAAAAGCTGCGGCGACAGGGTCTTCAACGACTGCGGAAGAAGTTGCTGCCGCACGTTCTGCGGCCTTTTTACGACCGTCTCGTAGACATTTGATGCGCGCAGCACGAAGGTCATGACTTAGTGGTCTGGTCTTGGATACAACGGTCTCGTTGCCATCGCTGTCGGCTTGATCTTCGCTCTCTTGCGTCTCTATCGGGGGCACCATTCCGTTAAGCGTATTTGAGACTTGATCAACATCCCCTTCTTCGTCTCCAACTGCAATGGAATCATTGACAAGCAGCGAGCAGAGCTCAAAATGAACAAACCCATCTTTCTGAATCCTACGTATGTAGCTCTTGGTTACCGCGTCTGGCGTCGCCTTGATAAGATCGGCCCACGCTTCCACCGGCAAGGTGATCTTCCAAATCACATGGTCAAAACAGCTCCCGCTCTTGGAACCAAGGGTCTTCAAAACTTAAACTGGGCCATAAGACGTGTGTACTTCTGCCGGCACTTGCTCCCTACGCTCATGACAATGTTGAGATTTGGTTCAGCGCAAAATATACATGTAGGATCGTATCGTCGGGTGAAATGATGTGCTTTTCTGCAATTGCCGTGGAGATTTAGCTCCATTGTTTTCCTTTCAAACCATTGCTGCGAGAACCTCCCCGCTGTTCGACCACAAGCTCCAGGAGGTGTTTCTCCGCTGAGGTGCTCCAGGGACACCGGACGTTGTCTTCGCACTTTGGCGTCATGTCTATCTTTATCGCAGCTCGTTTTTCCTTTGTCATTCCGTTTCCCCAGGATTGTGACACATAAAGCACCAAAACCACTAAAATATGATAAAAACGATTTATGTGTCTTAAAGCACTTGAACATGAACGTACGTTCGATGGCATAAATCATTTAATTTCCCGAGATAAAGCGATTTATGTCGAGTTCGAACACGGCCTAAAAATCTACACTAATAACATCTCCACCAGTATGCTATAGCTATCCTATATTTAGCTTGAATTTGACTCGGGTTTAGCGGCCTTTTTCACAACAGTTGGAGCTATATCGATGTAAAACAGAGTGATTGTCGCAATCTCGACACTGCGACATTGTGGGCGCCATTTAAAAAACGAGCTCCTAGTCGCGAGCTCTTCGCATTCAGAGAAGTAAAAGTAAGTATAAAGGGAAATGCTACCTCTAATGAAATGGAGCGGTGTCAATGTTTGCCCGTTCGGAACGCAAGCGTTCATGTTCAAAAATGTCTCACCGGCAACTTGTCGCATGAATGCTATCTCCCGCTATACTTGGCGGGATTTAGCCACAGATGCCAAATTTGGCTCGGGTATAGCACTGTTGGTGCAAAAAAAGGACCCACTAGGTGCACACCCCTGTACCATTAATCAGGTACAGCGTACCGTATAGGATGAAGAAATATCTATATGACATACGCACAGGTCCGTCATTTTTAACCGTCTTTGCAGCCAAAGGGAGTGCGACGATTCCTTCTCAAAAGCTGACACTATCTTCTCTGTATTTGACGATTTTTTTGTGCTAATCAGGCATTCAAAAAATGATAGATTTAAGGGGTGTAGTCATCAAAAATGCAAAAGCTAAGAGCTGCGAGGGCACTGTCATGTATTCAATTAAGTTATTGAGCCAAAGCTTCTGCTATTTTTATGGAGTCGATACGATTTAATGCTTTTATTACCTAATTGTAACTACTTTTTGACCCTTTATTGTATGAACCACAATCCTCTAAAGGACAGCCAGCCCGCTTCTCATATGGCCACAAAGTTTTGTTATAACTAAATTACTAGGGATTTTGGGCCCAGCTAAATCAATTTGTTTAGTAGCATTCTCGTCAATTATAAAGCAAGATCGCAGCAACTATTTGAGTTATGATTTTTCAGGAGGTAAAACTGCTTCTGGCGCAGGCCTAACTATGCTTATTTTTTAGTTTAAAAATTGAACTTAGATTTGATTCAACTGCATCTGATTCTGGAGAAAAATTAATTGGAAGAACGAATTATTATGGGCTCCTTATGTATTATGCTTTATAATTGATTGCTGGGTTGGCCTGCAATGTATGCAAGCAATCTAGCTACCAGTAATACTGAACCAAGAGAGAGCCACCAAAAGTCTGGGCTTTTCCGTATTGAGAATAACAATTTTAAGTCGGATGATCTTGTCGTGTTTCTATCGATAGTTTGAACGATTGCGTCAGGGCGATCTGGATATCTTAATTGTAACATAAAAATTGTGTTTGTGTTCCGAATACGGACCTTTTTTAAATGATTAATGATAATGTGGTGGAGCCGATTTCCAAATCCATGACCGAAGTCTTGGGTGGAATCCGGATACCCACTG
>MIQA02001238.1:0-34179 GCA_001887855.2 Sclerospora graminicola | reverse complement strand
TAGCGTCTGTACCATACGCTCGGCCTTACCATTCGCCTGCGGACGGTATGCCATGGTCGCGCTCTGTTTCTGGCCAAGCATCTGGTTGAATGATCGGAAAACTTCGGCCATCAAACCTGGTTCACGATCATGCCTGATAACTTCACTGGCTCCAAACCGTCGAAAAACACATTCCTCGTAACTGCAAGCGACTTGTTGGGCTGTTCGGGTAGATCCCGCTTTCGCGATCACCAATCCCGTGAACAGATCAGTCCAGATCAGCAACTCTGTGTTGCCCTTGAACGATTTTGGCAAAGACGGTATGTGATCCATCGCTATCACTTGGAAAGGGTAGGTCGCCTGGATATTTCCAGGCGATCTACCCCGGATGTTCGGCATAACCTTCCCGGTTTCGCAATCCGTACATGTTCCGACAAACTTTGGGACACTTCGATATAAGCCTCTCCTGTGAAAATGTTTGCGAACTCTGTGGTACATCCGACCTACGCCCTGGTGGCCACCCTCTAAACTGACGTGATGATGATGTAAGATATCGGCTTGTAAAGTCTCCGGGATCACGAGCCTTGCTGATCGGTCCAGATCTGCATCGGCCTGATCAGCTTGAACATAGTAAAACAACTAATCGTTTTCGTCGGTCTCATAGTTGGACGCGATCTTAGCACAATCTTTTGCTTCACTCTGGCTCAATTTCTCCGGATCACCCTTTAGAAACGCTTCAAATCAACGATCCATTTTTCCTCGTCTTGTGCCTTGAGAATTCTTTCGATCCGCATCTCCTGTACTATTTCTTCTGCTAGGCTTTCTCGAGAGTGTGATCTGTTAGGTGGTGATCTGGTTCGCGATCTCGTCATGATCGAGATCTGGGCTGCTTCCTTTTCATCTTCCACACGAATCAGCTCAGGCAGCCTATTGATCTCCACCAGTTCCTCCAGCAATGCTTGATCAGTAACTATTGATCCGGTCTGATCACGCATGGCCATAGTGGCTAGGTGATCTGCACTCCGATTCCAATCACGTTTCACATGTAAAAGATCATGCCTTGGCCATCCACGTAAAGCTTTCATAACGCGATCGTTCAGCAACTTCAAACGCGGTGCTTTGCAATCGATCTCTCCAGTGATCTGCCGAATTACCAGGTTTGAATCTCCGCATATGATTACTCTTCCGATCTTTTGCTCTTGCAAGAGATCCAAACCTAGCAGCAGACCACGATATTCGGCCTCATTGACCGTGATACCTGGAGTGTAATCTGAACCGGCCGATATGACAGTCCATTCTGGCAGTTTCCATAACAGCGCGCTATACGCCCCCACGCCTTTCTTCACACTCGCTGATCCGTCGAAACTTACAACGATCAGATTTTCCTCCGAGCCGACGATCGGTGGGGGTATAGTGATCGATTCTCGTGGTTGCTTCCGGGGAGCGACCTCGATCAGGGCTTCATCGACTTCTGATCGGGGCGTGATGCTGGCGGCTAGCGTTCCAAGAATTTCTTCTTTGCCCTTGGTGCACTTGATGATCTCCAAGGTCCACTGGGATAACAGCGCTGCCCATCGTCCCAGTCCCCCGTCTAAACCACTCGCTGACAGTAACCAAGCCAAACTAGATCGCCTCGATAATACCTTAATTGATCTTGTTACCAGCATACAGAAACAAACATCCAATACACGTAATAATGCTAGCACTTCATTATCCACAATACCATAGTTAACTTCGTTTGGTTTTAATGTTCGGCTTGTGAACGTCACCGGGCAATAAACTCGGTCGTGATCTTGGACCAGTGCGGCTGATATTGCCCATTTACTGGCATATAGGATCACCACGGGAATCTTCTCCGGATCGAAGTGTTTCAGTATCGGCGTCGAGATCATCTTCGCCATCAACATACTGAAAGCTACCATAGCTCGCTTCATATGGTTCTCTGACCCTGGCACAGTTCGATCGATCAGTGACCCAGTCTTGAGATCCATTTCAGTAACTTACCTTTCGTGATCAGTCTCAATGTGTGATCTTCCTACCCGATCACATTCTCGTAGCCCATGATAATCAACTTCGTTCAGTTCATATAGTATAGCGGCGTAAATTGAGAAATCTTCGATAAAACGGCTATAGTAGTTCAGAGATCCGAGAAAGGATTGCATGGCCTTTAGTGATCGGGGAAAAGGTAGGTTGCTGACAGCAGCCAGATCTTTCGGGTTTGCTTCCAAACCTTGGATTGACACGTTATGGCCGAGGTAAGCGACCTTGGGTTGACCCCAGAAACTCTTGACCACACTGATCGATAAATTCCAGCGCTCGCAGGTGTTCAGGAGTCGTTCGACCTTATCGCATAGCATGTCCCAGGATGTTGCTGTGACCAAGATGTCATCTATGTATGATCGCCTTCCCAACACTGATCGGCCCTGATCTTGGTCTGGTTCACCTTCCGTAAACACATCATGTAGATCGGTGGCTTCCCGATCAGCACTGATCTGGAAATACCCATAGAGAGCATTGTCGATCAGCCTCTGATAGATCTGTGGGGCATTCTTTAATCCAAACGGCATCCGATTCCATTCAAAAAGTCCAAAAAGTGTAACGAAAGCCGAGATCTCTCGAGCGCGATCAGTCATCGAAACCACCCAGAAACCACTAGCCATATTCAGCGAACAAAATCATAGAACTTTATCCAGATCTTCTAAAAAAATCATGGATCAGGGGCATCGGATAGACCATCAACTTCGTGAGGCGATTTACCATTCTATAGTCGATACACAATCGAATATCAACCCCATTCTTCTTAATCACGATCACGATCGGTGATGCCCACTGCGATGTTTATGGTCGGATGATTTTTGTACGCAACAAGCCCTTGATCAAATCGGATAACTTTTCCCGGTATTGAGGTGCAACTTTGCGACAACGTTGAGCGATCGGCCTCGCATTTCCCACGTCTATATCACAAACAGCTCCGAATGCGGCTGGGGGTAGGGCGTTACCTTTCCCCATCAGTAAGTGGCGCCTTTTCCAGATGATCTTCTTTAGCTGATCGATCTGCTCGGGAGTGTTCACTTCGGGATCACCGACCTGTAGATCTTCCATGGTGACTTCTGGCATATTGGGCGATACTTCCGGTAAAACAGCCATCTGCTTCTCGATACCTTCAATGTACTGATCACCACCTTCATGTATACACACTTGTTCGTCTACCTGATCTGCCTTTTCCTGATCGGTATCATCTTGAGTCGCCCCTTGTAAGTCATCCGACTGGTGATCTACTTCGGGTTCACTTTCCTCCGTAATGACTTCGGCAGATTCATCCTCCTTTTCCTTCTCATGATCGTTCCTGAACTCCTCACTGTCATTTCCGCTCTCTGGGTCCGTTGTTTTCGGTGAGCCGGGCCTAATAATACTCAATATCTGTGGACCTTCTTTGACCCGGCTTTCCCCTGTCGCTTCGATCGGTGGTCTCCTGATCAGCAACTTGGTCGGCGTAGAATATTCCGGCTTCTCGACCATAGGTGAAGTATCTTCATCCGCTAAGTCTTCGTCACTGATCAGGTCCGTGGTGGCTTGATAAGCCAGATTCTGCCATTCAATATATCTTCGTGATCCCACTGAGACATATCCGATCTGTCGAGGTACTTTCCCTTCGGGTAACCACATCCCTAAGATCATGTCTTCGTGGACGATCAGCGGCTGATCGGATATATTCGTGACCCTGATGTAGCTTGATCTGCCGATACCTTTAACGAACGTTGGTACCCATCGTTCACCACGGGTTAGCCACAATTTCTGTTGCCGATCGCTCGGCCGAATCATCACATCGACTGATCGGGCCACCCCGATGTTTTCGTACTGACCCATTTTAAGCATCCGCACATGAGTACCATATAAAGGTCGTCGGCCGGATAACTGAATCTGCACCTCATCTGGCAGAGTCAGGGTTCCATGAGACAGGTCAAGTCGTATACCGGCTGGTACCATAAAATCCATTCCCAGTATCGCGTCTTGACCGGCTAACCGGCCAACCCAAGCGTTAAAATAGTAGACCAGGGATCCTGCCAAGGTGATCTTAACACGTGATCGTCCTTCCGTCATATATGAACTTTCGCCGATCCCAACACATTCTTGCCTCTGGGTACTGTCTATACGACATCCCACCTTACGAGCAAAGGCGGAGTCGATGATCGAGACTTCTGCCCCAGAGTCAAATAGAATAGTGGCTTTTTCGTTGTTGATCTTTCCATTAGCTTTTGCCTGTTTAAACCACTTGTCGGGAGAGTGATACTTCCAGTATCCTCGGGATTCACCGGGCAGTAGATCCAACTCCATGATCACGTCCGATCGGGAATATTCATCCACTCTGAGACTGTAGATCGGACATCGATCGATGCAATTTGAATTAGAACATGTATTGTCGGTTATCTTCTTTTCCTCAAACTTATCTCCGCTACCGACATATGCATAAATGCAGAACATAGATCGCTCGGCTCGAACCAGATTCCAACCTGGCGAGCGATCTAGTTTAACATCTTCTCGGCATCTGGTGGAAGCATACCAGCATGTTTAGTCGGCACATACCACTTGCGCATCAGATTAAAAAAATCTTCAATAGGGCAGGCACCGGCGTCATGAAGCTTCCCACAAGTTTTGAATACGAAAAAGCAATGATCAGAAGGGTGACCTTTACGATCACATATTCCACACGTAATTCTTTTCCAACAGTCACGATCATCATGTTTGGTCGACCCACAATGCACACATTTCTTACGAGATCGGTCCTGATCAGGTAGAATACCACCAGGTTTCCGTCCTCCCATGCCGTTAGTCGATGATCTAAGGTGATACACTGGCTCCGTCGTAAAGATATGACGATACTGTTCCTCGTCCGAGCTCATACTTGATTGACCACTTTCCTCTTCCGAACCGGAACTGTCCGATTCTTCGTGATCATCCGAATTGCTCTGGCTGGTCGTGCCGCCGGTATCTTGCCCTGATCAGGGTGTGGCTTTGACCGGTACCGGTTCGATCCTACCTCGACCTTGGGCTGTCGACTTTTGGCTCGCTGCAGCGTCCTCAGAGTCAGTTCCAGTTGCTCTGAATCCTTTATACGGAGCAGGGTTAGCTGATCAGCCAGATCACGATTATCCAGAGTGCCAATGAAGTGTTCGACATGCTCGCGAGCTATATCCGGGTGTCGTGGGTCCTTGATCGGCATTTTCGCACGTAGACCAGCAACATTCAGCCGATGTAAGTATTCGATCGGCGTCTCGTCGGATCTTTTCTTCATGTGGTAATACTGTCTCGCGACAGACACCCCCGAGTTGCAATACTGCTCTTCAAACTCTTCACACAATCGAGGCCACTTCAAACGCACTTCTCGGCTCAGCTGCTCAGGCCAGTTCTTGGCCGGGCCTTTCATTAGATCAGCGAAGATCAGACATCTTTCACCTTCCGGTGTCTTGTCTCTCAAAAAGATGATTTACTCCGACTCAACCAAGCCCTATCCTGATCATCATCCATATCCTTGCCGGTAAAATCTTTCAATTCCGAGATCGCAGACATTCGCACTCGGGTGGTCGTTCTGGAATCACTGTCAAATGCCTGCGCGGAGGCATCTCAATGTCCAGATCATCCGGATCGAAATACCGACTCATCTCTCCTTCTGACTCCATGTCCACATCACTACGTGGGGGTGATCTGTGATATCGATCCTGGTGACCGACCTGGCATATCGATCGAACAATTCCGGCTGATCGGACGGATTCCATATCCACGTCCACGGGTTTCTTGACCGGTTTCTCAGCGGATTGATTCATGTTTGATGCTGATCGCCATGGTTGTCCTTGCCCAGGTGTGTACTGAGGTAATCCATATTGTTCACTCGCAAATCGGTTCATCATAGTCGCGAACATGGTTCTCATTTGCGCTGGAACCTCCAGCATGTTGGTAGGGTCACTGCTGGGAGTCAGATTGTTCTGTGGAACTTCTTGAGCATCTTCATAACTATCGTCCGATCCAACTCGACCAGGTTCAGGCTTCCTTTTCCTGTTCTGCGACTCGATCTTGGGGTCAATCTGCAGGATCCCTTTCGGGCCCTACGTCATACGTGTTATTCCCACCGAGGAGTCGGTGGAATCCGCTCCAGATTGTGATGACAATTGATATATTGACTCAATATTCATAGGATATTCAACCAACTGCGATCGGTGTGAAGGATCCGCGATCGGCGACTGGACCACGGGGTTCGTCCCGAGTAACGAGGCAAGGTGATCATACAGAGTTGTCATGGCTTCTCTGATCGTCCCTTGGTCTAGATCGAACAGCATATTTGCGTCGAACGCACCAGTAGTGAAACCAACTTCGTCGATCTGCGCCAAGAGATTCCTGATCAGGTCGCGTTTACTGCCTGTGATAACCGGCCTGGTCGCCCAACCTTCAAGCTTCCCGATGATCTTGGGTTTTGTGATCTTCATCACTCGGTTGGTAGCTAGGAACTTGTGAAACTCTCGAAGATAGAACAGTTGCTCCACATCTTGAACAGTGGTCTTCTCGACTGGTTCGGTCTTCTCTTCGTCTTCTTCGAAGATCTTCGGTTTTGGTTTCACATATTTTTTAGGTGGACCACAATGATCCGCCCCCATGTTTTTTCTGTCTTTTTCCATTTTCTTCGTATGCATAGGATCAAGGTTAACGCGTCGATCCTTTACTGAGTTATAGTCAACTTTACTATAACCCAGATCGACCCCGATCGGGGCCATGTGGGGAGTTTTTTCATCTTTAATTTCGACCTGGCACTCCACCAGACCAGGTCGACCATCGCTTCTTTTAGATATGGACAGCATCGGAGGCGATACGCCTTCCTCCAATACAAAAGTTTCCTCCACTTTGATTTTCACATCTTTTTCATCATCAAAGGAATCACGGTGATATCCTGAGTCACCAAGTGATCCGGGCACGCGCACCATTGTGGTGGAGCCGATTTCCAAATCCATGACAGATGTCTTGGGTGGAATCCGGATAACCACTGGCCCGGACGACCAACTATCGGAGGGGGTACTCCGTTGATCCTGATCGCCATCAGAATCCGATGAATCACCATTATGGTGTCTGATCTGATCCTCCCGGTCATCTGACCGGTCGTCATGTGCGTCAGGATCTATATTCAACTTCATCTCACCTTGTGTACCCGTTGATCGGGGGTGGTTACACTCACTCAGGTGGACTTGGTGATGAAAACGATGACCTTGATCAGGTCGGAGGGGATGACCTTCTCGAGACGGGGGTGTCCTCGGGTGGAAATCTTCACCGGAGGACGGGTTAGGGTCGATACTTAATCAGTATCTAGGCACTGATCGGGAAAATTCGTCCGATCAGGCCAGCCAATGAGAGAGAGATAACAAGAAACCAAGAAAACGCGATCAAACCACGATCTTCCACAGAACTCCACAAACGTTATCTCCACAAAACCTTTTCCAATATTAATAACGTGTTCCAAACACGTGCGCGTGGGTGGTGAGGCTTGATCACATATACAAACCCGTCGGGGGTCTTTCGGTAAGCCAAAATGCGTCTAAGCGCGTCTTAACCGGGAATTAAGTTGAGCAAGAGGGGACTAGTTAACCCTGTGCTCCCAATGACCGCAACACGTGGCGGAGCGACTCTTTGCTTAGGGGGTAAATCAAAACGTGTTATTATATATGCAATGTCCTATACCTAGTGTGCCATACACAAACTCATGCCTGATTTATACTTCGAACCTATTTACTTCGTCGCACGGTTGCATAGCACCACCTTGCCCATCCTAGCTGCACCTTCAAGCTGATCTGTACCACTTCTGCCCTGATCACGACCCGACTCCTATAAAGATCTTCAACCCATCCCGATCTTCGATAAACGACTTGGAAACCACTTGAGATCTGCCCTTCTGACACTTGTTCACTTCATATCCAGCCCGACTTGACTGAGAACTTCAACTGCTTTCGCGTCTGGACGCCGATCAGAGGCTGATCAGCCCCGATCACGATCGGCATAGTGATCAGCCGAGTGATCAGGCAGTGATCAGGGCGATCAGCCCTTGATCACCTCGGGAACTCTCTGGGTCACCATCACCACGACTTCATTCATCTGCTCAGCCATACTTCCGACCTTCATACCCCGTCGGGGCAACCATATCACACTGATCTCGGCTGATCGGGCCTAATCGGGCCTTGTCACGTCATCCTCGGACAAATCCATCGGTCATCATCACTCACACAACTCGCTATTCCACATGCCCCATTTCATTCCACATCTGATCTTCATATCTTGAGCATAATCAGTTGGCTCGGCCGATCGGGCCGAAACTTCGTGTCATAATCCACTTCAACAACTACACAGTTCGTAGATCGGCTAGATGACTGTCCCTGACACGTCATGTCACCAATTGCTGTATTTCCAACTCGTTGTACATCCACGGGAACTCCACTTAGTAATTGTGATCATGATCATGATCGTGATCTCTACCGTTCCATCAGTGCCTGGGCTGGGCGTAATGACAGTACTTGGCTGATTTCTTCACATCGCAACTACCCGTTGTCTGCCACCTTTTCATCGTAAATGCGATCGGCCTTTTCCACCCATCAACCGTCTTATGTTGATGGGTGTTCCATCGTCACCAATCAACGGCCATGTGTGGTCTACTTCATTCTCAACATTCTCTGATCGCTCTACCACACTTGCATATGGCATGGACCATTCCGTGTTGCTGAGTTGATCGACAATCGCGCCGCACAGAATTTCACGGCTGGTACCGATTCCAACATTAAGTTTTGATGTGTTCACGATGGTACACATCAAAACTCAATGTTGGTAAAGGAATTTCACGACCTGTCGAGGAGAAAATGGTTGGCTGGGTATGGCATGAGATTCGACTTTGACGAGGCATTACTGTCCGAAAATAGTCCGGAAAGACCACTCAATTGGAAACGGTCGTAATATAAAATATTGTTGTTATCGGAATCGCAAGTTTTGGTATACTCGAAAAGCAACGATGATCAGCCATATATCCGTACAACCGGATACCAGTTTCGACCACACTGATGAAAACAAACTCATAGCGTATACTGAAAAAAAGACAAAGAAATCACAGGCACAGGGCGTCTCTCACCGCAGGATGGGAGCGTGCCGCGAGAGCTTCATCATGCTGGGGCGCTACCGGCCCAATGTATGAACAACCTCAGGTACGTCGGGGTGTGTGTGGAAGTGAAATACAATTCGACGGAGGCTATGGACAATGGAAAGCACGCAGTCATTGAGACGTCAGAGCGACGGTATTCTGCTCTGGTGAAGCAGATTTTAAAGATTTAAATATGAGTACTACGCTGATTGAATGGTCCCGAGATCGGCCTTTAAGATTGATAGTTGCTATGTGAGACAACTCTACCCAACTTAAAAGGCACATATGATAGTTGAGAATATTAGGAAAAGTATGAAAGTCACCCTTGTCATACCAGGTCATGGGTTATTCGGTTGGAGTAGATCGGTTTAAGCATGGGACCGCTAAGAGTCACACCAGGTCGACCCAAGAGCTGGATATCAGTTTGGATGCGTCAACGGATCCATATTCCAGCTGGATTACCTCATGGAGTGTGGTTATGTCTTTCTAGTGGTATTATGGTTGGACATGGATGTTTCGAGTGATTAAACTGGTTAATTGCCATGATCGACCAATTAACCCCGCTGATCCGGCACTGAAGACATTGCGGTCGATGGGGAATACTTACCTACCCTAGTGGAGCTAAACCCGGTTGAGGGATACCAGAATAGGTAGTTGGAAAGGTCCCAGATCAGGTCGAAGTCAGCTCCAGAAGTCGACCCCAAGTTGTCGGCTCTAGAAGGCGACTCTGGGAATGGGATTCAAGACCAGGTCCAAAGATCTGACTTCAGAAGTTGGTTCCAATGTCAAGACCGGGGCCAGTAGAGTTGAACCGACAGTGATTGGGTGTAGTCACATAGGTTGGTGTACGGAACACTTAATATGGGATTTTACATATTAAATAATAGGATTGAATTTACCCCCAATCCAAGCGTTGATCCGCTGACACGGCCCATTGCTTGGGGGGCGGTCATTGGAAGCACAGGTATAACAAGGCCCCCTGTATCTCAGCCTAATCCCGGTTGAGGCGCACTTTGGCTCGCCCCTCGACGGGATTGTACTAGATTATTCTATTCTCACCCCTCACGCCCACGTTTTTTTAACCCGTTTATTAATTGGAATGTTTTGTGGAGTTAACTAAATGGTTTGACTGTGGAAGATCGCCATTAAATCGTGGGTTACGTTGTCTAAGTGGTTTTTGGCTAGCAAATAATGTTTTTTGTTGTTCTATAGCTTTTTTACTTTGAAGTTCGTCTTCACTTCATTAACATCGTTATTAAAAAAATATTAAAACGTGAAAACGAAGGTTATCAACATAATTGAAATTTTCCGACCCGACCTATACGGTACTTGATGAAACGGTCCCACCCTTTGCCGTCCTCTGGTGATGATTTCCACTAGAAAACACCCCCGTCTGGAAGAAGTAACTACCCAGACCTGATAGTGAAATCAGTTCCATCTAGAGTCGACCTAATGGAGTGTATCCATCGTGAACCAATTGATACACAAGGTGACATGAAGTTAAAAATGAGTTCGGTCGTGCATGGTGACCGATCGGAAGACCGAGATGATCAACAAGGGCCATTTATTTTAGTGGTGGCTTGTCCGGTCAAGATATCAACCAGGATTCGCGGAGTACCATAATTAGTTTGGGAATCGGCTCCACCACAATGACCTCTTCGATCACTTCATCATCAAAACTAAAAAGCTTACTCACATCATAGGCACCGGGGATATGGCCGACCTCCTTGATCAGGCCGAACAGGTAGATCTGGGTGCCAGAGATGATCGGTCTGGTTGATCGACCCTCCAATTTTCTTGAGAATCTTGGGGTGAATAATTGTCATGCCTGGTTGCACCCAATATATCTCTTCGTCATCCTCCAACATCTTCAGTTAGGATTTAATTTATTTGGAACGTGTTGATCTGTCGTCAGTTCTTGCTCTTTTCCAGTTTTGATACACATAGGATCGAGGTACCGACCTTGATCCTTTCCCTGGTTTACAGTGATCGACAGCATCGAGGCCATTTTTTTCTCCCCCCCCCCATTTTTTACACCAAAATGTAGATCAGAATGCGTAGAGAGTAAAACGGGTCTCCGGCTGCTTGACACTCTCTAGTTCAATCAGAAACGCTGACCAAAAAATCCATTTTTTATTCTCTGAGTACACACTATTAGGGGCTAGCCGTTTAATATTGAAACTCCCATAATAGCCAATCCGGTGACTGTTTTTAGGTAAATTCGACCAACCATATGCTTCAAATTACAAATAGGATTTGCCTACTAAAGCAATACCCGTTTTTAGCGGCAGTGAACCCCATATTATCGGCCCCTCTACATATATTATAAATAAAATGAATTTCAGTATAAGTTTTCGTGTAGGTCAAATCGTGGTCTCTGATTGGCTTTGAAAGCATTAAGGTTAGGGGACTTCAGTAATTATAAAGGTTCTGCAGCGAGTTTTAAGCACATAGCTCCAAAAATCGCCACATATGGAGTTATGTGAGCTCGACAAGTATCCTTAAATTTTTAAATGAAACAACAAAATAGCAAAAAAGTTATAAATAAATATGTCCTCGATGCTGTCGACCACTGTTAGTAAGTTTAGGTCGATTACCTCTTCCTTTTAAAATGGGAAGTATTGGAGGCGATACGACTTCCACCAATTTTTCCTCCACTATGATTGTTAAATCATTTTCACCATCAGCGGAAACGACCCCGTCTCGAAGAAGTCACTTTCCCCGACCTGATCGGGATAGTCAGTATCATCGAGAGTCCACCTGAGTGAGTGTTACCTCCTCAGTGAGCCAATGTGTACATAAAGTGAGATGAGGTTAAAAATGGATTTAGTCGTGCATGATGACCAGTCGAAAGACCTGGAGGAAAAGGATATAAAGATGAAAGTGGAGGAAATGTCTCGAGTGTATTAGTGGAAGGCGTCCCGCCTCCTATACTGTCCAAGTTAAAATGAAGCGATGATCAACCTTGTCTGGCGGAGGGCTGGGTCGATATTAAAGATTAAGCAACTCCCCACAAGGCTCCGACCGGAGACGACCCGGGTAAAACTAACTATAATCCGGGAAAGGATCGAGGTTCTAGCCTCGATCCTGTGTATAAGAAAAAAAAACTTGGAAAAGAAAAAAACAGATGAGGTTGATTCGTCCCAAGATTCTCGGGAGGTTGAAAGGCCGGTAACTAGACCGACCACCTCCGGTACCCAACCTGATCTGATTCAGAAACCTGTTTGGTGAGATCGAAGAAGTCGGCATCACTCCCGATGCTTCTGATGCGAACGAGATGTACGATTTGGATAGTGAGGTGATCAAGGATGCTATCATAACGGCATATGACCACTGGCGTTGTTTTTTTGGCGCGAGTCACGCGGTCCAATTAACGCCGGCCGATATTTCGCACCGATCACAACAGATCAAACACCCTATGGTTGTCATTGTACAGGACGACGACTCGGTTTACGAGTCGGCCCCGTCTGTAGCGATTTCTTTACGACTATTCTGTCAGAATAACCCGCATGACGTTAGGCCCGAAAGGAGCCGGGCTGATTGGCCCCAAGATCGAAGCACAGAGTCGGAAGAAAAAAAACTTGGAAGCCGGTCTAGTCTGGTCGGAAGACAGCTTTGTGGCCGCTCGAGATGCTGAGAAGGCTATCCAACTTCCAGGAACGACTTCACAAGTATGCTTTAAGCCCCTGACATTTTTTGCAGCCATGATGGAACGTTTCACACGGGAACAACATGGATCACAACAATATATACCGGACCAGGGACGGTCGTGGCAAAAACGACCGAATTTCGACCGAGCATCACTAATCAGTCCCAGCACCTGCGGATGTGGATATGAAATCTGTTCGATCGGGTTGAAATCTCCGGTTGATTTGCCAGGCTGGCCACTAAGACC
The DNA here is from genome assembly GCA_001887855.2 of Sclerospora graminicola. Classification (NCBI taxonomy): domain Eukaryota; phylum Oomycota; class Peronosporomycetes; order Peronosporales; family Peronosporaceae; genus Sclerospora; species Sclerospora graminicola. The sequence goes on along the minus strand of MIQA02001238.1, from coordinate 21,145 downwards.
GACCCGATAAGTCACCCCCGTCTATTGATGTTGATATGGAATGGAATCGGATGGGGGACCAGTCAGCATTTTGATCCGGACGATCTTGACTTGGGAATATCTCACAAGGCGAGCATGTCGTTGGCTCAAGCGTTCAATTTCGAATCTTGAACGGTCACCCGAGTCCGGAAATCTGCGATCTCCGAATTAAAGGGTTTCACTTCGATGTGTATGGAAGATGACCGGGAGAGGACCTGGTTGAGCCTGATGAAGCCAGCTTTCCTTAGGGACTCCAAGACTCCAGAAGGAGAAATATATCTAATATTCGCTGACTTGATATTAGGTCCTGCCAAGAACTGGTTCAAACAATTATGTCGAGAAGTCCAAACGAAGTGGTCCCAACTGTGTGGTGAAATTGAAGTGCAATATTGTAACTCGGGTATCGGTCGAAATCAATACTAGCACGTAGACACCAATCCAGATGAAACGCCAATCGAATATCTCCATCGCATAAATGCTGCTGGTCTAAGGGCTGAAATGCCCATCAAAGATCCTTATCATGTGAACATGACCCGCGAGGATGTCAAGCATTTCATCGGCACCCTAGACAATCGTGATTTAGCTGATCAGCTTACTCTGCTCTGTTTTAAACGGCTGAAGAACTTGAATAGTCGTTGCGGAAGCTACAGCGTTTAAAACGTCGGGAGCCAAATGTCGAATTTGGATCGAACCGATACCGATCAAAGCCCAACTCCGTCTGGGTCAAAGAACCAGCGATCTGACCAGCGAGTGCGGTCCGGCTGGGTTGTAGTTGAGTCGGACAGCCGAAGAAGATAGCGGTCAATCGGGGTTGGGTTCTGACGGAGAGCAGTATCGCTACATCTTCGTGACTGAACCGTGCCCCGTCTGAGATCAACGATTACGGGGACCGATGGACAAAACGACGATTAAAATCAGCCCGTTTCGGACCGACCCCGCCGGAAATGAGCCCACTGTAGGTCGACCTCGCATAATGATGGCGATTGTTGAAACGAATAATATGTGGGAAGTGTGACTGGAAGGTCCAACCTTCTGATGATTTTTTTTCGTGTGTAAGAATTTTTGGAAGATTCATGATGCCGCTTCGTGCCCGATTGAAAAAAATTTCAACGAGATGCAAAAATTGTACGTGCCGACCAAACATGCTGGCATGCTCCCACCTGACGTCCAAACGTTGTTTAACTAGATCGCTCACCAGGTTGGAATCTGTTTCAAGCCGAGCGTTATATGTTCATCATTCATGCATAAATCGCTAGCAGATATAATTTCGAGTAAAAAGCGATAACCGGCAATACATGTTCCATTTCTAATTGTCGCGATCGGTATTCGATTTATTACCCTAGAAGTCTCAATTAACAACTCCACCTTTGCTCGTAAGGTTGGATGTTGCATAGACGATACCCAGAGACAAGTATTTGTCGGGATCAATGAAAGTTCCTACCTGACGGGGGTCGATCACGTGCCAAGATCACCCTAGCTTGTTCCCTGGTTTATTATTTTAGAGCTTGTGTGGTGGAGCCGATTTCCAAATCCAAGATAGGGGGACCGGATTCCCACTGCTCCAAACGACCAATTATAGGAGGGGAATCCAGGTCGATATTTTAATCGGACAAGTCGCCACTAGAATGACTGGCCCCATCATTTCGGTCTTCCGACCGGTCATCACGCACAACTGAAACTTCATCTTACCTCGTGTACCCTTTTGCCCACGGTGGTTACATAGACTCTAGATGAAACTGATTTTCTATATCAGGTTGGGGGGAGTGACTTCTTCAAGATGGGGGCCTTCTCCGGTTGAAAACGTCACCGGAGGACGAATTAGGGGTGGCACCATGTAGAAAATCCCGTATAGGTCGGATCGGGAAATCGCAACTGAACGAACCAGACAACAACGAGAGAAAACAAACCTTTCCAATTCAAATGACGTGTTCAACACACGTAAAGTGGAGGGTGAGAATAAAATAATCCAGTACAAACCGTCGGGGGACTTCCGATGAGCCAAAGTGCACCTCAACCGGGATATAACCGGGAATAAGCTCAGCTACAGGGGACCTTGTTAACCCTGTGCTCCCAATGACCGCCGACACGTGCCGGAGCGACTCTTCATTTTTAGGAGTAAATTCAATCCTATTATTTAATACGTAAAATCCAATACTAACTGTACCATTTATATGACCTTACCCAATACTCCGAACCTTATCATCTCATCTCATGATTGGGCAATACCGCCTTGACCTAGTCTTCATAATAACCCGACCATCTTTGCTGCCTTTGTAATCCTTCTCGACCGGGTCACCTCTGCTGACCCCGGCCCTGACCTTCGAACCGACTTCCAAAGATGCCTTTCGGACCTGGTCTTGGGATCGACTTTCAAAGTCGACTTTTGGACTTGGTTTCGGAGCCGAATTTCAGAGCCGACCTTCGGAGCCGACTTGGTTTTGATCTTGGTCGTTTCACACCCCAACGCTACGTAGTCTGGTACCATTAATTTCTTTCAACTCCAATAGTGTCCCCAATCGGTCGCAACCTCCAGGGTGCAGGATTCTTGGGTTAATTGGTCGGTCATATTAATTAACCAGTCTGACCGGCTCAAATTACTCGATACATCCAGGTCCATGAAGACATGGTCATAGGGATGTGGTTACCTGAAGGAAAAGTACGACTAAATTGGGTACGTTTCCATTGAGTCACGTAAATATACCGAATGGCATAGTCTGGCATACTTGGCCACTATCGACATGATCAGTAACAAGGAGTCGGTTGGCGAAGATACCTCACCTTTCGTTGAGAAGCCGGGATACACCATTCCGACTAAGTTACTGGTCACGGAATCATCTTCAAGGCCGACCAGTGAAAATGGTGTTGAAGAAGGTCCGAAGATCTTGAATGTTGTCATCGTCGGACCTCGAGTACCAGCCGATCTAAGTGATGATGGTAAATGACGATCTTCCCGAAGTCGACCTGGTTTCCGAGGAAAACACTGTCAAAGTCGATCCGGTAAAAAAAAATGAACGAAAGAGGTCCGTGGGTGGTTATTGAAAACGAAGTGAAATCAGAAGCGAACCAGAAGACGGATAACTTGTCCAGGTCGACCCCGGGTCAGGTCGGACTCAAAGAAAAAGATCTGGAGGATGACCAAGTGTGTATACATGAAGGTGGTGACCAGTATATCGACGATATCGAAAACCGGATGGCTGTTTTGCCGGAAATTCATCCAAAATGTGCCGGAAGCAGGGTTTTGAAATTGCATGCAATTTAGTATAAGTCGCATACTCACATGCAAGTTGCATGCAACATTGCGTGAATAACACGTGAGAAACGAATTTCCGATACAGCCGCAATCTATCCGGGGCAGTTGTACATAAACAGGATCTTACAAAGTCATAAAAGGGATTCACTATGGTTTGTACCACAGATAGAGTAGGTACATTGTGCCAGTCAATAAGTATGAGACAGTTTTGAAGAGCGAGAAAAACGCGCGATTGCTAGTTCGTGGTCTCGAATATTACGTGAAACTCCCCGCGCTTTCAAGTGCTGGACATGGGAGGAATGGTGGTGAACGGTGTGAAAAGGGTTTGGGCTTGTTTCCCATTATGAACTCGGAAGAAGAAACCTACAAGAAGCACGAGATCGATGCGGCTGCAGCGAAAGATTGAGCTACTAAAATCAAAAAGCGTTAAAGTACATGGATCAAATCCGAGCAATACACTCACTACTTTGGAAGAGCTTGTCAATTTGAAAGGGGGTAGATGTCGCTGCACAACGATCTGTTTGTAGTCAATTAGTGTATATCGAATGCCCGCATTTGACACGCGATGATACACGAGGTTCCTTCCTCAAGAGGCCCGTTCAATTTCGGTCTTATGTTTTCTGCGTTAACAGCAAGCAAGACGTTCAGTGCACCGGTAGAATTACTACCGGTACCTGCCTTAAGAGACTAGGAGCAAGAAAGTTTTCAGGACGCTAAAGTGCTGACCTTGAATGGAAAGCGGTAATAAACTGTTCAGGGCGGTGTCAAAACTGCGAAGAAATGATTCAAAACGGCATGCATCAGGAAAATGTTGCACACGTGTTCTTCCTACAAAACATAGGAGTATGTGGTGAAGGAACACAAGTAGTTCTTTTCACAAGTAAGCGAGTTTCAAGGTAAGTTTCAGCTGCGGCGCTTAATGAGCAACGCTCCTCGTGGATTGTCTGTTAAACTAACTTCAAGCTTGAGAGCTTAAGGCGATGGTTTCCACACATTTAAAGACGACAGGATATAAGACGAAAGATGCATATGTCGAAGTAACTTTTATCCTGTTCTCCACTTCTACATATTGGCTGGCACAGTGTACCATAGGTAGCCGTAATGCTAAAGAATGAAGCCACCTACGACATTTGTCGTCGTTCTTTAAACATTGAAAGATCAACGTATACGAATTTATATCGCTTGATTGTGCATCTTATTTCCTCGTTAACGACGTCGCTCCGCTTTGATGGATCGTTAAATGTCGATGTAACGGGTTTCCGACGAATCTCGTGCCCTATCCACGCATTCACGTTATAGAGGAGGTGTCGGTCGAGACTCTCGAAGGCGACGATGAAGAATTCGAATACTAGAAACTCAAGGCCACGATTACCAGGAAATCGTCTCGCTTTCTTTACAATTTTGACGGCAATAAATGCTTTACCCCATTCTGGTCATTTTTCACTGGCCACAGTTTTGGAAAGCTAGTTAATAAAAACATCAAGAGCGAACCCGACTTTTAGTGTCAGTACTACGGTTGAGACATAGGAATTACTTCTGCTTTGGTCCTGGATCTTGAAGTGGAGGTAAGTGAATCCTGGGAGATGAACCTTCATCTTCGTCTTGGTTTCGTTTTTACTCAATGAAAGAAATAAATCACTACGAAGTGTCGTAGAATACGGTAACGTGGCGATGGAACGGGCTCTGACCCGCTCCGGCTGAGACTTTGATATTACTGAGTCACGCGAGATCTTCAACGCTTGTTTCTGCTTTGTTTGGCCTCTGATGATGCTGATCGGTGGTGGTGGCCATCGAATTTTTTTTTGCCACAGGTAGCAATTTCTCTGTGGACTTTTACATAAATCAAGTTACAACAGATAAAAGATCAATAAAACAGCACAAAAGATCGCATCATGGCTGGAAAGAATGGGCTTGACATACGTCCTGAACTTAAGTAATTGAATCAGTACTGAATACTGGATCAAAGATTATGAGCAGCTCATAAAGGGCATCCCTAGTGCGAGAAACTGCTGTTTTCCTCTCCAGGATAAACTTGGAAAACGATGTCAACTACATGCACCGATTGCAATTGATAAGTATCAAAACACCTTTTGAAAAAATAAACATCCCACTCAAAATATCCTACCATTGGAGCAGCGATTGACGAGAATCAATCGATTGTCAGTGCGTCAAGAACCTCTTCTATATGCGCCTTACATGAATTCAATCGTTTATGCTCTGACTCTGTATCATTATCATCGTCAGCATGTTTGTGTCATCCACTACTCCGTGGAGGCAAAAATCGTTTGGAGAAGGGGAAATCAAGCCAGAACGGGACCCTCATATTCCTTACTTACCTACCACTCAGCTGAAATTATGGGTGTGATTTATCATAGCGATAAATTGCACTCTCAAATTTCATGGAATTTGGAGGGGTGCAATTTGCAATCTCGCAAGGACTTGAAACCCTGACCGGAAGTCACCATGGGCGACTTACAAGTCGGTGACCCTGAAGTCAATATCTCCGAACAGATCAATCATCTCTGAAGAATCATCTGAAAAAGTCGATATTTGCTGGGCAGTGCCCTACCCCTTGCCTTATGAAGCTGTTTGCGACATTGACGAGGAGGCGGGGCGCTATACGATGCCGTAGCATCGCGCCAAAGTATCGGGAAAGAATTCCGACCTAATCAAGGGCCTACGAAGTATAAAGATCATTCGACGATCATCATTACCGTGGGTTTCACCGATTGTGATAGAGATTAAAAGGAAAAGAGTCGATATTAGAATTTGTATCGACTATAGGATGGTCAAAAAGCTTACCAAGCTGATGGTCGACCCAATGTCTTTGATAAATGACTTACTTAAAACTTGGATAAATCATTATGATTCTGCTCGCTGGATATGTATTGTGGTCTCTGGTTCGTATCGATGACCTATCGGTCTCGAAAAATATCGGCTTTTGTTACAACTTTCGACCTTTTTGAATGGAATCGGATGCCGTTCGGATTAAAAAGTGTTCCTTGTATCTATCAGAGGTTGATCGATAACACCCTCTATGATTAGTTCCAAGTCAGTACTTATCATGAAAGCATTGGCGATTATGATGTGTTCACCGAAGGCGAACTTGATCGGGATCGGGAACCTCAGTGTTGAGAGCCGATTCTACATGGACGACATTCTGGTCTCGGCTATATCATGGAATATACTATGTGATAAGATCGAACGATTGCTTAAGGGTATTTTGAGAACCCGACCCTATACAGGGTGGTGTAAGCCGTGTCAAGCGCGGTGCTGTAAGGGTGGACCCCGACTCTATCCGACTTTGGATTTTTGTCTACGGTGGGACTCGATTCCGCAATCTCCCAGTCCCGGGGGCAGGGCCTTAAACACTGTACAAACCGAGGTCAGAATCGAACGATTGCTTGATACTTGTGAACGTTGGATTTTGTCAATTACCAGGCCGAAGACTTTTTGGGGTCAGCCTAAAGTCGTCATAATGTGTCTATCCGGAAGCAAACCCGAAAGATCATGGGGTACTCAGTAATCTACCGTTCTCCAGACTCCGTAACTTTCTGCTCCCGGATCGCTAAAGGCCGTGTAGTTTTTCTTGGCAGCTTTAACTGTAATATCCAGTTCATCGAAGATTTCTCAGTGTATACAGTTATATTATACGAATTGGGAGAAGTGGACTACCACATGCTGCGAGAACGCGACCGATTAGAAACGTTACCGGTCATGGCAGATCAGGAAGCCGGTTCGGAAACGTCCACTTGTAAAGCCGAAATACCGGTCCACCAGTCTATACCAGGATCGGGAAACCATATGGAGCGTGCTATGGTCGCGTTTAGTATGTAAAAACCGGAAAATGGCTACGACTCTGGTCCTGAAACACTTCGACCCAGAAAGAGTTTCGGTTATCATTATATATGGGAGTAACAGGGCGATTTTGGCTGTCCTGGTTCATGACACCGATGAAGTATAATGCCAGGTCACAAACACAAGTCGGAAATTGAAACGAATGAAGTCAATTATGACAAGGCGGACAAAGCAGTATTGGCATTGTTACGTATATTAGATGTCTGGTATACTATGTTCGTGACCAGACCGATTAAGATACGCTCAAGACGGTCTACTTTGGCTTGGCTACTATTGTCGTCAACATTGTTGTGGCAGTGGTCACTGAGAGCTATTAAATGTACCAGGGGCGAGGAAGAATTCTCGGTACTCTGGCGGCCACGATACCGGACACGGTCGGAAGTCGATAAAGCCCTGACCGAGATAGCTCCCCGGGAGCTACCTAGGGATTGCCCCGCCGATCGTAGGTCCGAACGTGGACTTGGTGGGTCATTCGTTTCGAAGGATCGGCAAGTGTTAAAAAAGGTGTCGGGGTGTATATTGCCCTTTTGTGGAAATTGCCTGAATGGTCTATCATATCAGCAGCTTCGGGCTATACGCCGGGTATCACGGTAAATGCGGCTGAGTATCGGGGTCTGCTGCTCGTCTTGATCTCCTTAACATGCAAAGAAAGGGAGAGTAACCATTTGTGGAGATTCTAATCTTGTGATCAGCCCAATCACTGGTGAAATCGACTTAAGGCGCCCCGTCTTACGTTGACAAAGATTTAGTACAACGGCTGCGGATCGAAAAGATTCTTCAGGCACAGAACGAATAAGAATGGAGCACGGATTTGAGGGCCTATTAAGGTGGCGGCCTGGAGAAGTTATGTCAGAATGAAGCGAAGAACTGCATCAAAGTCACCCCAAGCCTTGAAGTGAACGAGAGTGGCCCCCTTTCCACTTTTGTGACACTGACCGAAGAAATATCGATCTTGAACGATCGAAAAAATTGGATATCCCCGAAACCTTACAGGTTCACATTTTATACCATTATCATATCAGTCTGGAAGATTGCCACCAAGGTGTCGGTCGGTCAAACCACAAGATTGCCAAGCATTTCCAGTGAAGAGGACTTTACCAGAGCGTGCAAAAATTTGTCGGAAGCTGAATGGACTGCGAAACCGGGGAGGGTATACCGACCATACGAGGCTGGTCACCTGGGAATATCCAGACGATATACCCCTTTCTTGTGATAGCGATGGATCATATCCCCTCTTTACAGAGATTGTTTTAAGGCAACACCGAACGGATGATATGGACTTGGTGATAGCATAGGTAGGGTAGCCCAAAAAGTCGACCGAAGTTAAAAAAAATGTGTTTTCAGGCGATTCGGTGCGAGTGAGGTGATACGGCATAATCGCAAGCCTGGTTTTATGGCCGAAGTCTTAGACATCCACGTGGAAACCGTTCCTACCAGTCTAAAACGGGAAAGCAAGATCAGAAGTGGGCAACAGTTGCACCGGTCGTCCTTAAACACTGGTTGGTTATTCAAACGGACAGCGGTATGGGAAGGAGATCAGACGGTGTCGGAGATATATTCAGGCAACGAAGTTTCGTTTACAAACGCGACGTCAATTTCAGATAGATTTGCGTTAACGTGGAACATCATATTAGGGCATGCAGATTGACCTGATGCAGAGAAATGAGATCATTGAACGTATACAAACGGAAAATCGTACGCTTAAGTCCACGATGTGAACAAAAGCCAAGATTCTAAAAAATTTAAAAGAAGGTCCAAGGACGAGCGTTTTAGACGAAATTTGAGGCCCGCCTAACGAGGTGGTGTTTTGTATTATTTTAGGTGTTAGTGAATGTCGTCTTTGTGGAAGAGATCCAAGCTGTCTCTGAGAAAAATAAATTGAATGACTAGGGCGACACTTTTTAGAGGTAAGAAAGCAACGATCTTAATCTAGTCGATAATCATGTAAGACACAATTGAAGATTTGTTTAGGGCATTCACGTGCCATTGAGTATGGGGGCGCCACATGAAGTAAAAGACAAGTGGTACGATGAGCACGTAGAAGTGTTATGAAACTGTCTTGAATCAGCCAATGATCCGGCGGTCATTAGCGTAAGCCGAAACACTGCCTCGTTAAAGACAGTCACTAGCATAACCAATTTATGTTGTCTTCTAATATGTGTAATTAAGCAAACGTCCACGTCAAATATTTGGCTGGTAGTTACCGTCATTATTTTATAGTAGTCAGCATCATTTGAGAGTCAAAAAATCAAGCTCTCTGGTTGGTTGCTCAGTCTTTGATCAGAATCTTTCTTTTTTATCACATAGTCAGGGGCGTTCCCAAAACTCGAAACTTGAACGGACAAGAAAATTTTCACCGCCTGTTTACGTAACCTTCTGCTCTCCCCCGCATAGGGTCGTGGGATAACGGAAGCATCAATTAAAATTATTATTAATAATAAAGCTAGTCCATTTAGTCTTAACTACTGGCTACTCCTCCCACCCACCGTGATTAGTCTGTGTGCAAAAATAGTCTGTGTTCAGAATTCGTCTGGCACTGACTAATTTAGGTGAAGAAAAATTAGTGAGTTCTCAAAACTTCCTAATTAGTCTGGCACAGTTGACCCCCTGTACCATACAGCGGTACAATGTACCGTAAAGAATGATGTCAAAAGCAGAGCAGCTTCACAGAGGGCGGGGCCTTCCTGCAAATCGATCCCTCTGATATCAATGGTTTTGAAGACGCTCTTGCTGAAGAAGAGATATCGTAAGAAATATTGTTACAGGTCAAGAAAAATTAACTATTATATTTTTGAACACTTTTTCATCTTGATTTTTAAATAATCTTTGATAACTCTGGTACTTTGATAAAATTGTACCAATATAGATTTAGGCAGCCTTTAGAGCTGTGACTAGCCTGGTCAAAAACTGACTCGGCGTTACAGAAGTTAATATTACTTGGCAGCCTATCATCAATCTTTTTTTAAAGGTCCGTATTCGCTTTTTTAGATCGCCCGGACGCAATTGTTTAAACTATAGGTAGAACAAACTAGTTCATCTGACTTCAAAGTTTTATTCCCAAGATGGAAAAGCCCAGACTGCTTATGCATGTTGGTGGCCCTCGGTTAGCTGGATTGCTTGGATACCAATCAGCTAGCTACCTATTTTCAAGCAAATAAGGAGCATATAATAATTCGTTTTTCTAATTATTTTTCTTCTTGTTTATAGAATAGAACAACAACTAAGATCAATTTTTAAACTAAAACTTGTCCCAAAAGCACTTCTAATAAAATCCAAACCCAATAGAACCTATCTTGCTGCATTCTTGCTTTATAATTGACAAGAATACTTCGAAGTATGATACTTTTGCCATACAATTTGATTTAACTGGACCCAAAATCCCTAGTAAGTTAGGATTAGAAAAGCTTTAGCGCCATATGAGAAGCGGTTTGGGTGTCCTTTAGTGTAGTTCATTACAATAATGGTCAAAAGGTAGTTACAATTTACGTAAAATGTAAGCGTTAAAGTATATCAACTCCATAAAAAGCAAATTTAGAGGAAAGAGCAGAAGCTCTGGCCTAATAATAATTGATTACATGGTAGACCTCGCAGCTTTGCAATTTTGGTGACTACACCCCTTAAGTCTGCCATTTGAATCCCTGAAAAGCACCAAGAAATTTGCCTGAGCTGGTTAATTCAGAGAAGATATTGTTAGCTTTGAGACCGTTGCACTTCCTTTTGCGATGAAAATGTGACGTGCACATAACAGGATAAATCGCCACTTTCAGAAACGCCATTATATGTATCTATTCGATCAACTGTATCGTTAGACCAGCGAATTCAGTAGCAAGAAGTTTTATTAAAACGTCTAGTAATGATGGCAAACTCCTCTACGGGAAACTGTCTCAGTATCTTTATTTCCATATTTACAGTTAGCTATGGTGTTTTCTTGTCCGTTGATTATTTAGGGAGTCGTGGGTGACAACGGGTTTACGGTAAGCTATACCCACGTTATGGTACAGGGTATGTCTGGCACTTAGTTTAACCCATACTAATTATCAACTTATAAATTAGTCTGGCACAGACCTATTTCGGAACATCCCTTAATTAGTCTTTGTTCATTAAAAGTCTGGCACATACTTTTTAAGGTAGCACAGCTTAAGACTCAGGTTCAAAATTAGTCTGGCACAGACTAATTACAGTGGGAGGAGGAGTATAAACTTTTGTACCCGTGTCACTTACTCGGGTATTAACCACTGGTCTAAATTAGTGCAGCTAAGTTGTTATGTCGCGACATCATCATTGATTATGGTGCTGGGATAATGTTCAAAGAGAAGCATTAATTAAAATTATACCTCAAGTATTAATTAAGGGCGCTGATAGCTGGGCCACACCCTTTTCTAAATGGACCCCCCCAGATCTGACCAATCGGCGCCCATTAAATAATTGAATAAAGTAAATTATTTTCAATATCTTCCAATCACATCCATGGAAGGAATATGGCGCAATATTCACCACCAGAGTGGGCACAATGTTTTCGGAATCTATCTTGAGGTACTTAAAAGTGGTGTCGTGGTAGATTGCCCAAATCCGATGATCGCAGTTATACCGTTGCTGGGCGAATGGAGACTGTCTGTGACTTGGCACTGGTCCATCAATTATTTTCTCGCATCCACGCGGCGCTCCAATTGGACGAATAAGGCGCGATCTTTCTCTACGATATACGCAGCACTCATGGCAGCTATGTGAATAAAAAGCGTATACCCACTGCATAATTTTTCTTCACATTGGTGATGTGGTCATGCTCGGGGAATCGACGAGAATGTACGCAATATGCGGTCCAGTCGAGCTCTTGCCAGCCGAATATGAATCTCTAAACTTAGCCAAATCTAGAGATAAAATGGATCGAAACGAGAACTGCGAGAAAAAACGTAGTAACTAGAAGAAGGAGGCGTGCCGTGGGGATTTCGAGAAGGTGCAGCGGAAGAAAAAAGTGATGAAGGCGATGAGCTGGCTAAGACTAAGGAATATTTACCAGACTATTTTCGTAATGTAAGAACGATGCTGCAAGACACAACAACAGTCGAGTTCTAAATGGGCTTTTGATCCTAATCTCTAGTTGAAGGAAGAAAATCGGCCGTAGGAGTCTAGTGTGAGTCCGTCGCAAGTGAATGAGAAATACCAGCGATTGTATCAAGAATTTCAAAAACGAATACGCAAGATGGAGAATCTGAAGCTTGAGAAAGCAAGGATCTTAGCCAAGCAGAATCCGTTCGAAGGGATTTCGGAGGTCAGCCAAATACGGTGCTTCGTAATGAACAACGTATTGATGCATTGATGAAGGAGAATGATGAGCTAGAAGTACGGATTCATGCGAAAAATAAGCAGCCAACAACGACTAGTTCTCCATGGCTCTGCTGCAAGGAAGAAACGCAATATCAATGATGAGCTGCATGTGATGAAGACGACGTTTATAATCAGACGCAATCTAATCAAGATAAACTTACTCCATGGAAGTGGGGAGTGCCATCAAGAAGGGAACAACATCAGAACTTGTCCTGTTCGTCGCCAGAGAGATTATGTTAGCAGATTAAGGCTTTAATTGAACACAGAGGTCATTGAATGGAGATCCTCAACTAGTGACAAACCCCAACAAGAGCTTGGCAATCGTGAGCTTAGACGTGCAAAGTATGGCCTGGTCACGAGATCGAGGAGTGGAGCCGGTGGCGTTGCTCCGTGGTTCAATAACATCGTGTACCATGTAGACATTTATCTTAAAATACAGAACATCTATCGAAATACAGACACACTAGGTATAGGGCTAGAGGATGGTTCCACTCATGGATCCTGCTGGTGGCCATATAAGAAATGCTCTCTTCGAACACAAATAACTACTATAATACTACGGTAATGCACGTTAACATCATTAAAGCGTTAATGAGAACTACAGTAAAGCACGTTAACATCAATAAAGCAATATATAAATATTCGCTATTTAATACAATACGAATCGTATCGACCTAGCTTTTCCTTTGGTATCTACTTCCGGAACCCTTCCTTGTATTTCATATACTTTAATGTCACATTGTTCGCTTCGGTCGTCGTCTCGGTCTTAATGATCCCTTTAAACAGAACTTGAAACACGGCCGCTACAGAGCAATGATCCGACGATCGAAAGGTCTGTTCCCTCCGTTAGAATATGCTGGTCCTTTTTATTTGATAAGAACAGGATGCGATCAGTCCACGACGGTATGCGCTGTTTCAAGGCCGAATCATAAACGTCACCATATAGATCAAACTTGAAGATGGGTCGAAAATGCAACGGACCGTGAAGCCTTTAAACACGTTCCCGCTTTCATTTTCCGCTGAACCTGGTCATTCGCATCGAACCACTTCACGATCCTGCCGTCGTTTCAGCGAACCATTCGAGGGGTCCTATTAATAATACAGCTAAGATCGTCATATGATCAAACGTGCCACAGACACAAAAGGGCACTTTAGCTATCACCAAAAGCATAAAAAAGCTTTCGAGCGCAAAAAAGTGCATAAAGTGCATCCACTCGACGATATACTTTACCGGTATATTTGGTGGCGAACTCGTCCTGAAAATGCCTATTTTCATGATATTACTAAAGAAGATGGCTTTACCTGCAATCGGCTTGGTGATATCAACAATCGACTTGATGTCGCCGTCGTTGCCCTTCAGCATGCCCGCTGTTGTCGCTGCTTCATCCGGACAAAATCAATGGGTAACCTATACCCTCGGAATTCTCGCCTATAGTAGAAATTACCAGCCACCATGATAGCCAATGGCTAGGTTAGTGTGTTGCACAAAATGACTCTGCAACTCTAGCGGATCTACTGTGAGGGTAAACCGCGGCTGAGGTTGACATCACCTTACTGTATTTTCTGTGCTTGTGTGCATTACGGCCACCAATCACGTTGCCATTTACAACAGCGACACCATCACCAGACATTGCTCAAGCCTGTCACATAAACAATCATCAACAAATATTACAAAATGTATCACTTAACAGCCATTCATTATATAGGTTAGTGTAAGCCACATTAAGAAAAAAAATTAATGACACGTATCGTCACCACCACCTACATCGTACCCACACCATCCATATCTTTCTTGTGTAAGCCACATTAGGATAAATGAAAAAGGTGACACGTATGGACACCACCAACAACAACATAGCTACACAACTCATACGCATATTATTTTAACCGATAAGAATTCGAATTATATACGAATAATCTATTCATTATTGGGTTTGCCGAATGACCTGCACAAGCACCGCATCTATGTCCAATACCGCTTGCGTCCCCATCGACCACCCGAACATGTATGTGGCTTTTATTTTTTATCATACTTATGTGTAGTATATTATGCCTAACGTTTATGATGGGTGACTGTACTGATGATATTATCTGGATATAACTATACATGCTTTAATATATACATCTTTGATCTTTACCAAGCTTACGAATGTCGTGTCCCTACGTCTGGTCCCCTATTCGTATATTCAAGTGCTGTAGCCGGTAAGGTGTCGCCGCGCATGGATCCTATACTGTAGTGGTAGTGCTTTTTTAGCGAAAAAACTGTAGCCGTTAAGGCATGGCTGTCGAAACAACAAAGAATACAAACAAAAAAGAAAAGATACAAATCGATTCTTACTCGTATTTAAGATTAATCGTTGTATTAAGATTAGCTTCATTCGCTTTCCGCGCAGGCGATAGTATTTCTTTTCTGCGACGCTTTGCGCGTTTATTGCGCTTCTTATCTCGGAACTCCTTGAGTGTGCTCTTTAGTACATTCGCCACTGGTTCCCAAGTCGGGCTCCAGTCAATTAGTACACGCGGCTCACCATCGATAACTGCTTCGGCCATTATTGTTCAGAAGGGGTACTCGTCGCCGGTCGCACTGGATGCATAGTCGAGATTGCGATCAACCAGATCGTACGTCTCGAGCGTATCGAGGTCAATGCGTCGCCGAGGGAAACGATAAAATTTTTTGGCCGTGATGGCGAGTAAGTTCCACATAGGCAATGGCAACTTCAACATGTACTTCTTTATATACTTAAGCAAAAATCGAAAAGTTTGGTCGGTAATAAATCCGCCACCAGGACCGCTCACGGAGATATTCCGAACACCATCGATAAAAGCGTTGACGAGCAGACAGTTCATTTGCTTCCATGGCGGGAAATATCACAATGATAGATTAACCCGTTCTCGCACACTTCCATTTAAAAAGCTTAGAACCATCCCCAACCAGTCAATAGTGATCATTTGAAACGACTGGATGGCAGCAAGCATTGGATCTTGGCAATAAGTATCATATATGGTATGTAAAAACATTTCGATTCGGGTATTTCAGAAATTACCGCCCTAAACCAATCATAACTTAAATAAACCTTAACTAACGGTGCACTTTGACATCGCTCGATATCAATCGACGCGATATCATAAACCAATTTGCCAACTAACTAGACGAAGACCCACTATCCCACACCGGTCACCTCATTGAAAGGAACACTTCCACTGGTACGGAATTATCTCTAATGATAGAGGTCTCGAGGCTTATTCGCGAGGGTTGTTGCGGCGAATTCCTACCCGGAAGAGCTGCTGCCCTGGAGTTATTCATCGCATTTTTTTCAGGTTTTACACACAAGGAAAAGCGTGCAAGCATTCTCACCGCTCTTTTAATTCTCTGTTTTGCAGAAGAAGCTCGTCCCCGGCGCGTTCGGTCTACAGGTGAACGTCTCCGAATCCACTACTATCTCCCATTTGTTGGACGCGTATGCAAGTCGTTTATGAAAGGGTATGGGATTTCTTCGGCCACCTTAGCTAGCTATCGACGCATGATTTGTGACGGCAAAATTCTCGACGAGTACGAAATTGAAATGTTGAACAAGAGTAAAGATATACTTTCTTAGCGTTTAATCTAAGTGAAATGAAAAGTCTTGGCTTACTTAACGCTCTACATTCTCATATCCTACTTGATAACAAAAACATGACCGACATTCGAAGGACGACCGTTTTTGCGCATCCTGCCTTTTACTTCGAAAATACTCTTGACTTGCACGCCTTCGACGGGTAGATCTTGGTGGAGGCGAGCCGCAATCAAGTGAAAACAGTAGCTTCAACATGTTACGACAAAAGCATGACGAATCTTACACGTCTATGATCCAGCCTGCATTTGGTTGATCAATGATCTCCACTTCTTCGTCCGCCTGGTAGATCTGATCTTGCGTTGAGATCTGATCTTGCGTTGAGATCTGATCTTGCGTTGAGATCAACTTGTTGTTGATATGTGGATTGCGTTGCCCTACGGTTTAGTAACCACGAACGCCCCTCCCTTCCATTACGAACGCAATGGATCCTGGGTGGTGAGACTTGGCCGATATCATTCCGCCCTTCTATAGCATTCGAAATTGGCCAATCCGCTCGCTACGTGTATCGGTAATGTGTTGAATGGCTTGACACGACAAGAGCGATGATGGGACATATCGAGAAATGCTTGGGCGAGGCCGTTAACCGACAAGAGCAAACGTAGAGAGTAATCACATTTGGTGGCTCGGTTGAACTGTTCGACTGGGTTGTTCGTCTTTGCGTATCCTGGTGGGGGAGCAACACAACGCCAGCGCGTAAAACGTCCCAAGAGCCACTGCTGTGAGAAAACACGCTCGAATTCGCGGAGCGCGAGATTGTTTTTCCATCCAGTTACAGCAACGACAAACCGTTCATCCAAATCATTTACCGAGCGGGCATAGTGAATGCTGTAAACGTCTTGGATTACCTTTGAACGCATCTCAGGAGGAACAGATGAGATGTACTTTCGCACGTTCTGCGTTACGTGAAAGAAACACATTAAGTAGACCGGTGGGGTTGCTTAGTGAAGATCCTGTGCCACAACAGATTCGAGTGCATTCCGCTGTGCAATGTCGGCATCTGCCATGGCAAAAACGATTCTAGCGGTGACGCCCGTTATCGTCTTTTACATCTTGAATGTTTCGCGAAATACCATTTCAAGCTGGCGCTGGCGAATATCGGATACAATGAAAAAACCCACGGGGTGAAAATGGCGATGCACATCTGACACACCGATAATCACGGCTGGAAAACGTGCTGTATTGAGCTTGAACGTAGCGTCAACGTGAAAAACGTAGTTGCTTGCATACTTCATATTTCGCATCATAATCTTCGTGGAGAATCCAATCACTTGTGGTCGTGCCGCTGTCCCCCGTGAAACTATGGGTTGAGCGGTACTGTTGGTAGGAAATCCAAAGGAAAAAGCCGCTGTATCAGCCAAGTCTGAATGAAAGGTTCGCATTTCGAGAATCAACTCCGTTTCGTCAACGTCATTATTATCGCTGAGTCATTTCGTTCGATAATGATGAGCGTAGCGTGTGACTGGGAGGAGAATTTCTTGTGCGTTCCAATTGATTGGGATGATTCGAGCGTTGATCATGGCTTCAAAATCCGAGAAGGCTCGAGCTTATCAGCCATTTTCTCTAGGACAAAGCGCTTCATTTGAAGGTTTAGCCGCACTGGAAGCTTGTCCACAACTGTTGATATGTGTTGGCCGTGTTGACAATGTTCCACGCTTGAAAACATCGCATATAGCTATAAGTGTCCACTCACATTCGCGTACATGCTCGCCGCAACTGGGCGCGCTGCACTTGTACATGGCGTAGTACATGGTATATTCGCCAGCTCGCAGCAGACACTGGCAGACTTCATGCTGGCTTTTCTTCTTTCTCTACTGCTTCTGGCTATCAAGAAACAGCTCTATCTCCACCTCAGAGATATCGCGAGAAATGGCGACCCACTTGTATTTCGTTGGAGCCATTTGGAAGGAAAAGTAGTCTTTTGAACTGAAAAATCTGTCACACCACCACCACACACGAAATCCTAGCCACTGGATTTGATTGCGGTTTTGGTCTACGGAAATTTAAACGGATTGACTAAACATGACACCTCGTGCATAGGATCTGTACCGATATTATGGTACACGGTATCTCGAAAATTATGTTCAAACCAGTCGCCTCATGTGAAGTATTTAATGTCTCGCTCTTTTAAGCAGCCACCGTGTACTGTTAGGTCCTGGCGCGTGTACCCCCAATGTAGTTTTTCAGCGGTAGAGACTACACGTGTGACTTTGGCAACAGTCGACGCAAATGTTCGGCAACGACGACGAGACAATTCTCTCCACCATGGCGGCACTAAGGACGTTGCCTTGGACTGCCCCCGTGTTACTCTTTGGCGAAGAGTACACTGAAAAAGTCGAGATTTATTCCCTCGGGATCGTTCTGAGCGAGTTAGATACTTGTCTATTGCCTTACCATGACCCAGCCTCCTTCTCGGATCGACATTTCCGGCATCCGCTGCGGTTGATGCGTCGCATTATCGATGACGGGCTTCGCCCCAAGCTCTCGCCAGACTGTCCGTTGCCTATTACGCACTTAATTACCGCTTGTTTGTCGCGGAACCGGAAGCTCCGACCAAGCGCCACAGATGTGGGGGCCTGGCTGGCAAGTGCTCGTGGGGAGCGGATGCTGCGCAAAAGCTATATCTATGTTTTGAGGTTAGCCGATTATAATCTGGGTTTTTATTTAATAGTAGCGCACGCGAAGCTTTTGGCCCCCGCCGCTTTATTACATGCTTTTTTAGTCGGAGAGCTAAGGAACTTGGATAAGTCAGTGTTTACGGACGGGTTCGCTGTGTGTTTTTAAGGACGCCCAGAGGCATAGTCGACCACACTATGATATCATTCGGTCCACAGGATTTGCATCCATGCGAATTACCGCAATTTTCTTTCTCGTGGTCACACACGGTTTGGTTTGGAAGGGAAGAACAAAAAGCCGTCTTTTAAAAAGTTCCAGGGCGTCAAAGCTACGCTACAGCTATAGGCGTGGGTCTACAACAATCTCTCAAGAGGTGGATTGATCTGCAGTTCCAAGACCGCTATCTATAAACTCCATGCGAACCTACTTCACTAAGTGGACGGGGAGTAAGAAAGAGCTAAATGTCTGTTTGATATCTGTGTTTTGCTTGATGATAATTAATATCAAGACGCCAAGACGACCAAACTCGTTCGTCGCCGGAGCGAAACGCCATGATCTGATATTCTTGAATCAGGAGAAGATACTTTTATCTTTTAGTGCAAAAATGACTTGGGGGCGTCGTGACCAACATGAAGTGACGCGTAGATCGTCTGAGGCATGTATTATTAGTACTGTTCTCGACTTCCTCAATGATCCACGTGACTACCTCCAGATGGGGTTCAAATAAATTGCCTGTGCAGCGTCAGTCAATTAAATATATTCTTTACTTATTGGTGCCGTCTTTGATCCGCCTACTGAGATTCCACCGGTCCGTCATGGTTTTATTCACGTGACGGCGATGTATCAGCAATAGAATAAACGATTTCCAATGCAATAGACTTCGCAACATGTGATGACGCAGCCAGAGGTTGTAATGTCTGCCAGCTGCGACAACTTTCACCTCTGGGGGTGCTTATTAGAACCATAATTCTAGAAATGGACCCTATCGCCGTCTTTGGTATGCTGGGAGACGTGTCGATCACAAATCGACTTGGTCCATGACCTGAATCCTTGATTCAATACCGGATGCCTTTTTGATCATGTTAGTAGCATCATATCTTCAAATTAGTTTATATAAACGATAGTTTGATACTTGTACGATGGAACTTTCATCACCTTATCTGCAGAATCAGTAAGCGGATTTAGTCTGCATGCTTCGTTCTGCCGTTATTAGATAGTCAACGATCCTGGAGGAGGGTCCTATCAACGGTAAAAAGTGAGACATCCTTGAAGCGAGGCCAAATCTTTTTTAACGGGAGGATTCCCTGGGAAATACGAAACCTCTGCTCTTTCCTAGAGGACGCAGACAGAAGGGCACTATTGTTTATTTTCTAGAGTTCCGTCGAAGAAAAAGTTGGTTACTCACAGTACACCCCTTTTATGATAAATACTGATTCTTTACTCGGGCCTCAATCTTCAGAACAGAACCTTTATCATCCTATATTATTTAACCAATATAAGGGGCTAGCCTAGACCGCACCAACCCAAAATATGCACAGCATCCATACCTCAACACCCAATAGGGGTGAGGTTATAGTGATTGTAAAATATTTTTCACAATTGAAAATGTAAACATTCTGTCATAGCACTACGTCCAGCATCAGCGACAGCGCCGAGCTAGAGGTACCACCCAAGTATAGGTAAGAGCAGCGAGTTTCAAATTATGCATAAAATACAAAAAGTCCCTTACTGTAAACCAAAGCTACAAAAACTGCTAAAAGAGCAGCGTCGTTTTGCCGAGATGTCTACACGTTATTCTGAATGAAGGAGCAGATGAATAACTTTTTTATCTGCTCCTTTGTAAAAGATCGAGGCTTATCATCTCCAACTTCATCCAAGCCCAAGCATCTCAAAGTGCAAATTGTTGATTTTTGTTCCCATCCCCGTGCTTTGTTAGTGCTGCTGGTTCTAAGCGCCCGTCATCATCAAGCTGGCGCCAATTCATTACCCTGCTTTTCTTCAGTCTCTTTCCACAGGATCTGTATAAAGGAATACCCCGGGCTTAAAGTTATCACAAGTATATTCTCTTCTTCAATCGAAGAAAACAGATGATTAAGAGGCTTAAGCGCCATTTTCTATTTGTTTCCTCACTGCATATTTGGACCTGCTCAATATCTACTTCTATGCAAGATATTTTCTACATTCGAATAAAACTCCATCACAAAAATTATCCGCTTTCCAAGACAGAACTACTGTGTGTTGGAGCCGATTTCCAAATCCATGACGGAAGTCTTGGGTGGAATCCGGATACCCACTGACCCGGACGACCAACTATCGGAGGGGGTACTCAGTTGATCCTGATCGCCATCAGAATCAGATGAATCACCATTATGGTGACTGATAGGATCCTCCCGGTCATCTGACCGGTCGTCATGTGCGATAGGATCCATATTCAACTTCATTCTCACCTTGTGTACCGTTGATCGGG
>MIQA02001236.1:0-13297 GCA_001887855.2 Sclerospora graminicola | reverse complement strand
TACTCAACTCAAGTCGCCCGTGTTTTGAACACGGTATATCTCTATTGGAAAGTGTGGTAACGTTTTGGCCTACTGTGGAAGATTGTGGAGTTACATTTGGATTCCCTATTACATACACGACTGGATTTACCCCTTTATTATCCCCTCTGGTTGGTTTAGCTGGCCGATCGATTATTCTCGGTCCAGCCGTCGCAGTATACAAACTTCAAGTATATTGCCAATCCTGCTCCCCGGTGAAGATTTCCGCCCAGGAGCTACCCTAGTCCTAACCCTCGTTTCCCTATTCGACGGACTTTTAGCTTTTCGCCCTAGGGTCCATCAAGAGAGCGCAACCGCCAGTGCTGACGGGTACAAAAGGTGAGCTTTTCGAACATGGATCATCCAAGTCGTCACGACCAAGGTGATGGGAGTGACCGATCCAGCCGGCTGGATGCCGGATCGGATCAAGACCTGGATAGACGGAGTACCCCTCCGACAGTCAGTCATCTGGGCCCCCCGTGGGTGTTCGCATCTGAGAAGGAACTTCTGAGAGCGACTACACCACAAGATCATTTTTTGATGTCATCTCACCGTTGTTGGGACAATTTTAATATCCACCTGCATACTCTGCAAATACGCCATTAGAGGCGATCGCTACATCAATGAGCTGCTTTTCCAACGCCGTGCGAAGCAACGTCGTGCAATTGTTAGAAGCATTGCAGTCAATTTCTACATTTCCCATCCCAACCAGTTATGCTAGCGGCCGCTTTGACCGCACCAATATTGCATGTGGCCGACACATTTGACGTCGACATGGTCCCGATATTTGAGTCATCGTACGGCATTGTTACCTCTGTCATGAGTCCCCATCTATTTTAAGCCGCGGGGCCATGAAGGCAGCGTGCGTCATTCCACATTATTTTGTGACTTCATTTTATCTGCGTCTGCATCCAGCTGGCACCGGGTACACCATTGTCGGATGCCCAGCAATACTCGAATGTTCGAGTTGTTTGCAAAGTACTGCATGTCAAAAAACTGCTGCGGAGACACTGACACCGCTGCTGAAGCGTTTCCGTAATCGCTACAGCAGTCTCATTGCATCCGCTGCTATAAAAGACCAACAACTTCCCCAAGTCTTTTGAGTTTTCACGTAAGAATCCGCACCAAACTCTCTCGATGCAACCAATCAGTAGCACATGAGGGTTCCTTAGTTAAATTTGCGCAACACGATACCCTGAATGTGCCGTTTCTCCGGATCGAGCTTGTAGGTTCTGTTGCGAACAGCGGATCACCGTATGGTCCACCGGGGATGGGATGATGTTTTAGACATTTGATATTTTTAGCGTCCTATAGTAGAGGTAGCTGATAAAAAATATACGACGCAATGGAATGTCGGAATTATAGGACAAATTCTGACAACTTTGATCCCCCTAATACTGTATTTTTCATTTTCTGTAGATATGGTTCGGTTCTTGGCATAATGTGGCACACACTATCCTGGGTGGTGACATCTTAACTATGACCTGGACGAGTTAGTAATACTCTAAAGTATATTTTATTGACGATGGGTACATGACACAAAACTGCATCAATTATAAGCGCGTCGCCTATAAGATATTTTTGCTTATTTTTGAAAATTGGGTCTGAATTTTGTTTTGGTGGCTCCGCCAGGTTCAAAAACCCCTCGGGGATGATTTAGCAGCACGCGGTAAGAAGGGTTGCTTATTCTGTTTCGCAATGCTGGGAGACCCGAGGTAATGCAACTTTTTACTGAATAAGCACGTCATATTTTACTGTATATATCTCAATCTGTCATGTTTTCATCAAACTCTTGCATCTTTTGGCGCTCATTCTAGGTGCTCTTATCTATTTTTGAAATTGAATTGGCTGAAGACCTGAAGACCATTGCCGTTTGAAGATCAAGACGAAGCGTCTGACTCCACAGTGATTCGCATGGCTAGTCCTCGAGGAAGCTACTTCCCAATTCCCAGCTCTGAAACCTTGTTTTCCTAAGATCTAAAATACTTTTACTTTACTTGGAAACTAATCTAGCCATGAAGGTGTAGGTAGACCAGTAAAATAAACATCTGCATAATAATGCAGTTGCCATCGCTAAAATAAAAATAAAGCATGCTTGTTCGTCCTTGGTGGCGCGCCATTTTAATACTGTGCATTTTGATATCCCTTCTAGTGTGTACCACATTAAAATCTCATATGCTTTGAAACTGCTTCAAATATACGAGCGTCACCTTCGGCCCATAATGCAGGGATCATGTTCCTAGACTTTAGCAAAGCTTATGATACGGTGGACCGGGAATACCTATTTACTGTACTCAGCTTATTCGGGTTCTCGGATGGTTTCATTGATTTGTTGAACAGAATTCATGCTGGGACAACAGCAGAATTCATGGTAAATAATAGCTTTTCGACGCCCTTAGAAGTGAGATCAGGCATCCGTCAGGGATGTCCGTTAGCCCCCCTACTATTTATCATAGCAGCGGAGCCACTGGCCTTGGCGTTATTACAGGAACAACAGTTAACAGGGATAAGCCCCCTAAAATGCGATAGCTCGGTACAACATCGATTCTCAGCATTTGTGGATGACTCGACGATTTTCGTTCAACATGCGGAGCAAGCACCAGTAGCTTTAGCAATTGTGCGGAGATTCGGGGACCTATCAGGCCTGCATATCCAACCAGCCAAAAGTCATTTTCTCTTCCTAAATTCGGAATTTGTACCAAAAAGTGGTACACCTTACCGGTAATACCGGAAGGAGAAACCATTCGATATTTAGGTTATCATTTTGGATGGGCGAATCTACGCAGTATAAATTGGGCACTAAGAATTCAAGGCATCAAAAGACGTCTGGCAACAGCAACAGAATGTGGTACGGCATTTATGGAGAGAGTTCAACTATTTAATGTTATTGCGATCCCGTCTATGCTATTTACAGCTCGGATGTTTGATCCGTCCGGGGAAGTATTACAAGAATTAGTCCATATCCAGAAGGCATTTATATGGAGAAACAGCACCATCGCCGAGAAAGAACGGCATAAGATATCACCGACCTTACTCTTTACACCGCACGCTGCGGGAGGAGTAGGCTTACTATCGATACCCGTTGCTTTACAGGTCCAAAGATTAACATTGGCTCACCAATGGTTGATAGCTGCGAGAGACACCTACCAATGAGCGTGGTTAGACCTACACGGGATTGGCTCTGATTATTCAGCAGGACCATGGATGTCACCTAGAACAGGTTATAAAGTTTGTCAAGCAGGGAATCCTGTACGCGAAACCACAACCAGGACTATTGGACGAAGTCTATAGAATGGCTTGGACCGGACTCGGACCAGAACGAAAAGTTGCAGCGGTATACTCAAACAATTTTACCGAAGGTGATACGCGACATGGAAAATAGTCTGGCAGTGAAAAGTCAAGGATTATGCCACTCGGATGTTATCACTATAACGATTGATATTGATGAGTATCCTTATCACGACTTGCTCCCAGGCTCCATGCTTCCTTTCTGGGGAACATATCGGTGGAGCTCTAATCCGTGGATACAAGAGGTGCAAGCGACTGTACTTGTTCCACGGAAATATGAGCGAATCCCAATAATGTCTATCAGAGATTTAGGTATAATCAGACTAACGAAAACAATGTTTACGTGGCAGGTTACTGGAATAAGTGAAAAATCACATACTTGCGCCAAAATAGGACGATGGCTCTGTGCCATAATTCTAGCTTCACCGAGAGTGGAAATTGGTCAAACGCTTGGAGTCAGGCCACCAATCCAACTGGATAGAGGACCGGCCTGTCTACAATCTTTTGAGTGGTCACTTATGTCTCCTGGAAAAGTTAGAGGAGTGGCGAAGAACAGTGATGATTCATGCATACTTTCACAACAAGCGGATGGCATAATATGGAGAGTGATTTCGAGTACACTACAGGACACGGATGTCATCTCCTCAATTCAGGACGATTGCGTAGTATTAAAACCCCATCCGGATTTGCACCTGATAGGATGGTCAGTCGAAGATACGACGCCGATACGAAAGATATGGCATCAATTACGAAGAGGTTTCCGGAAATTGTATTTTCACGGGATAGCACTCCAATTACCAAAGGTGCTACAGAAGTAGAAGACCAAATGCACGACCAGTTCCTGGTGGACTGGCTTACAAGATGTGGAGTTGAATAAGGTATGGGAACATGATAATATGCTGACAAATTATCAGGTTTGGGTGCACTTCAGGGCGGTAACTATGCAGTTAAATACTTATCATATTCGGACAACCTCAGATCGACGTTGCGAACTGGATCAAACCTGCACATCCACTAGGACGGATATAGTCACATCCTCTGGAAATGTAAACGAGCGAAAGCTTTCTGGCGACGGCTGATCCAGCAATGGCGAGGAGTCATGCTAACAGATAGGGAGTTATCTCTATTCGAAACAGCGGTAGTGTCCCGAACGGCGCCCCCAATTGGATCAAGAATAAAGGAGGCAATGATGCATAAACATGGGTGGTACGATGAAACCTACACAGCGGTATTTCAAAGACTATGGAATGGCTTGTGCGGAATTGGTGTTGCGTGGCTCTGGCAGCTTCGGAACCAAACGATTTTTCAAGGCATACTGAGGGATGCGTTTGACCATCTAGAGACTATATGGAACAACTGCAAAATCCAAGTCGCAGCAGTAGCAGAATATGAGGCACGATCATACTCAACTCGGGAAGACGGTATCAGACTACGTATAAGTTCACAGTGCGTCTTCGAATATCTCCCAGCACCAGATATCCATTTCCCAAGTGTAGACCAAGATCAAGTGTATGTGATACGTGAAAGTACCACACCCAACAAGACTGAGCCTAGATTACATTCTAGAATGCACATGTTTATAGTAGCTAATAGGTAAGACTAATTAGAACTACATTTTACTACTACGAGCGTCACCTTTAAGATATCGACGAGTAAAACTTTAGCAGCAAAAATTCAGAAAAAGACGAATACTCAAACTTCTGGACATTTCAGCTCTCGATACGCATTGTTTATAAAATCGAGTTAGTGATGGAATTCTTTACCTCAGCTCTCACCAAAGAGTTCCAACACGATTGACTTGATCGTAGCTTTAGAAACGCTAATTTATTCTGGTTCAAGTTATGGACGCTTTTTTTAACGTGAGTTGCTTCCGTCACCTCGTAATTAAGAATTTTTATGCTGCCGAAAGTAGACAGCTCGAGATTTTAGTGTCTATCCGAGGTGGTCCTTCAATTAGCTATGGATTCCATGGGCCCGGTTTTTGTGAGCTCGCATTGATGTATAATATGCAACAAACTGCTAAAATTTGTGCTACAAGTGAAGTCAAACTCTGGGTACTTGAGCGAAATACTTTTCAAGAAATTTTAGTTCCTCATAAACTTAATCACCTGAAGCGAACATTCGAGGTTTTAGAGACAGTTACAATACTTAGCAAACTTACATCATTTGAAATGAAACCAGTCACCGCAGCGATATATTGGGAAGAATTTGAAGAGAAATATAGAATAGTACAGCAAGGAGAAGTGTAAGAGAAGGTTTTAGTTCTCACTAAAGGCGAGTATGTCGTGACACAGCTACAGAAACACGACACAGGCGAGGAGAAGATCATTCGAAATTCGGTTTGCAACGTGTATGGCTGTAGCGCAAGTACAACGTCTCCTTGGTGCGTAATCATTTTATTACAATGCTTGGAACTCTTCAAAAACTTATGGATAGAAGTTCGAGAAAAAGGAATGGGACATTGACGAACATCAGCTGAAGGTTTGTAGACCCAGCAGACTAACGAGCGTTGCATGGGAAATATGAAGCTCTTGCCACTTCATTGCCACACAGGATAGTGTGTTCCACATTATGCCAAAAGACCATTGCGCAATGCCGTTTTTGTACGCCTGCCTGCTCCTTAGCAATGAATTGTTTTTAGGACATTTGTACGAAAAATCATTTGTTTTGAGATTAATATAACCTTACAAATTTTATGCTGTCTGTTTGAATTTTCAACTCCAATTTTTTGGCGCCATTTTAAAAAACCTGTCCGAAATATTAAGCCAGATACGACCTCGGGGACAAGTAAAACCCCGTTTTGATGCCACCCTCAAAGATTTCGCTCTCAAGTTGATACATGAAGGGAAAGTGCGGCATGACCAACTGTCCAGGCTAAGGAGGAAAGAAGAACATTCAACCGCACAGGCGGCGTTTGCGCGACCGCGGAAAAATCTTTTCGAAAGCCCGACATAAGTATTGATGCGGTGATCTGTTACGCTAGGACGATATAACTGGAAAATACAGGCGACGACATTATTACGACGTCGTTCACTCGAATCAGTATAGACAAAGCCCGAATTCTGCAGAAGCAATGGAGACACAAAAAGAAGGCTCGGCAAACGACCAATTCCTATCATAGTTGAAGAAAAACAAGACCAAGTCCGGATGACATTTTCCGAGTGTTAAAGCTGGAAATGATCTCCGATATTGCGGCTGTCCCTGTCTTCAGGTACGTCGACAGTATTGTGTTTAGTTACTGCACGTATTTACTGACTCGATACGTGCTATAGTTGCTACGGCAATGGAGGAGGCGATGGCAATAGCAAATTCGCAATGAGCAGCTTCATGGATAACATGAATAAAGACGCGATCAACACGTTGCTCTAATTTTTTAGAACAAATTGAAGGCCGCGATTCGTTTTTCATTTAGCCCAGATTCTAATATTGTCGACGACGTGTTTTTGATATGATGTGGAGGAACATGTACACCCGTCATTCCTCAAAGCGTTATCTTATCGAGTCATTTTTTTGTGTTTAATTAGAACAGGGACCAGTCTCGATTTTGTCAAGTAGACCCCCTAACTAGCCAAGTTAGGAGGATCTGGACTACCCCGCGAAGAGTACTTAAGTACCAAGCCTAATCAATGAACCCAACGGGCACCAGCCCAGAGGTGGAAACCGTGGCCCCGGATAAGGATCCGGGGGAGAGATGAATCTCAGGAACGCACAAGCAGACAATAAGGAGCTAGTGATAGATGAGATAGTGCAGGAATCGCAAATAAGCGAAGGGGAGGTGCTTGAAATGTCGTGCGATCAGGTAAATACCGGGTTGGAACACGATAGTAGTGAGAACGCGAGCAGAGGGGAGCCGGATACGGATAACCCCATGCCGGAACAACACACAGAATTAGTACCAAGTAATGAGTCGGATGTTAAGATGGAACAGTCCGCGGAGGAAGGGGAAACACCGCCAGAGGCAGGGCTGCAAAGTATAAACACGAGTTCTGAAGAGAAGGAACAAGAGGCAAAGCAGACAGGACTACTACAAGGTAATGCAACCAACGGGGTAAAAAGTCGCTCAAATACACCCGATGAGTTGGCAGCGGCGTTGAAACAGGTGCTAGCTGATGCTTCACAGCGGAAACCAAGACAACAAACGTGGCTAGACCTAACCCAGGAGTTGTTCAAAGCGGTATATAAACACCCGAAGAAGAGAGAAGGAGGTAGTGGAAAGAAATCAGATAAGTGGCCTATACTATCGAAGGTTGAACAAGAACGACTAATCGATTTATTCGAGCTACTTGTAGTGACACACCAGCTGAACTGGCTCGTGTGGAAGCAGAAGGCAGTGGATGCGTGTTTCATAGCACGGAAATCCAACCAACCCCTGGAGACAACACTATCGAAACTGATCGGCACGTGCCAAGTGGAGGTAGCAGTGAAAGGGCAAAATGTACTGCAAGGTTGGCTGTCCAAGGTAACAGGAGACGTTAAGAAACCAAAGCTCGAAAAGATAAGTCAAGGGGATTTTAAGTTTAATCCTAACGTGTATTCAAAAGATCAGGTGGAAGCTTTAATAAGAGTGTGCAGGAAAGAGTGGCAGGGTCGGAAGGGCAAAAACTTTAGAGACGGCAGTGCAGAAGAGTGGATGATTGTACAAGGCCTTGCGGAAGGTACAATATTAACGCGCACCCTACCTCAGTTTTGCGTCAAATAATGACGTCGGAAGATCGGCTACGACTTATGATTACAATCAGAGTGCAAGTTGAAGGGTGTCTAACAATGGATATGACAGGGGAAGGGCGCATAAAAAAGGCGTTCCAAAGCACAAAAAGCATCCAAGAAAGCATTGCGACAGCAGCGACAGCGAGGGGTTTGGAAAACAAACGATTATGGGAAATGTTAGCGGAAGTTAAAGCGATTCGTTATTCTCCGTCCCAGCATAGTTTGGCATTTGCATTCCTGACGAGAGCAGTAGCGAAGCGTTTCGCTGATATACAAGTACCGTATCACAAGTCAGTTCACAGGCTATGGAACGTGCATGTACAGGAGCCAACAGACAAACCGATCTGGGATCGTCAGGAGCTTGGAGGAAGTAATAGTGGTGGGTTTAACTCGGACTACGCAATCACGGTGCGCAACATCACAAGTAATATCGATATCATGAAGTTTCACGGATTCTTGAAATCGAACATTCCACTGGAATTCTTTTTTGAAGAGTTGGATCAGGGGGGCCCGTTGTCTGCGACTTCACTGGACTGGAGTATAGTGGTAGAAGCAGGAGGTTGTCCGAAGGCTTTAAAGGAGGTACGTCGAATCATATGGTGTGGGTCGACATTAACTCTTGAACACCCAAGTTCACGAGGGAATAGGCACTGTCTGCGGTGTGGTGAGACCGGACACCAAATTAGGGGCTGTACCATGACGCAGCACAAATTAGTCACGGAACACTGCATTGTGGTGACGGTAGAGGAGGTTGAGGCACTGGAAGTGCCAGAGCCGACTTTCACCAGTATGGATGCTTTACGGACAGAGGTGCGTACTAATTGTATAGCACATGATGAGAAACGGGGCAAGAAAAGCAGCACCGACAAGGAACAATGTATCGACCAAAAGGAGACAGAGGCTAACGAGCCGAAAACCGGGGAGACCCCGGTGCGAGATGAGGAGGAGCCAGTCCAAGCAAAATCTGGAAATGTCAAGAGCGTCCAAGACGGGAAGGCTCAAAGTTCGAGTTCGAATGAATGGACCACAGTCTCGCGGGCTACAAAAGGACCACAAAAGAGAAAAGAAGGGGAAACCATAGGTATGCATATGCGAAATAATCTGAGTCAGGAAAAAAAAAGCCGCAGCAAAAGAGGCAATTGAAGTAGGTAAGGTAGATGAAACGGTAAGTAGGAATAATCAACTTCACTCCAAGGACGTGAATGAGGTCGAGAAGAGCAAAGATGACGAAACTGAGGACCAACCAGAGAAAGAGCCTTTAAGTACGGATGGACCAATACGGCCACAACAGCCAGAACACACTGGAAAATCCAAGCAAGGAAGATCGACGCCGAGAGATAGACAACGCGAAAATACGCAACTACTCATCGAGGAGGCACAAACGAAGAAGCGATTGGCGGAAATTCAACAAGTAATTACCGCAAAGGAAGGAGCAGTAGACCTGTTCCCATGGAAACAGTACCAACCAGAGCCTGAAACGGAATTGGCCTTGACGGATGCCTTAATAGCGATGGGATTACAGAGTGTCCCAACGCCGCCAACAGGTAATTGCCAGGTATATGGAATAGTACAAGCACTATACAACTCTGCAATGGTACAATGGCCGGAGCAACTGGAATCAGCAGCGAGAGCGTTAAAAAAGGGGTGCACGGCGAGAGGGTTGATGGACTTTGCGCAGAAATTCCCGGCCGGGCTCAGGAAGCAGACGTTGCGGAGTTTAGGTAGGGGATATGACCGAATTTCGGCGAAACAGTCGGAGATCGCGTTCAAGGAATACCTAGAGGAATTCGCGGCGAGCTCATCAGGATTAGATGACACGGTAAGTAGGACGGCTTGGGGAAGTAATGATACTTTGTCATGTATAGGCACGCTCTTACAACGTGAAATCATAGTCCTAAGTCGGGACCCAACCAATCAAAAAGTTGGAGCCATTCGGTATATTCCAGAAACTCGAGTGCACCAACGGAAACAGTATGCGACGTGTGGTGAATTTCCTATCACCCTAAGCAGT
Source organism: Sclerospora graminicola (assembly GCA_001887855.2). NCBI lineage: Eukaryota > Oomycota > Peronosporomycetes > Peronosporales > Peronosporaceae > Sclerospora > Sclerospora graminicola. The sequence continues at coordinate 3,273 of MIQA02001236.1, read as the reverse complement.
TGCGTCCAAATAGTGCGAACAAAAAAGGAAGCGGCCACAATAGATGAGGCTGATCTACCACTGATGCTTCATTATGAAAATGAACACTACCATGCTTACATTCACGGATGGAGGGGGAGTCCGCCACACAAGGATGAAACGAGGGCGTCCCAAGATGTGGAGATGGTAGATGACGAACAAGGGGAAGACAATAAAAGGGAGGACGAAAGAGCATTGGTTGTAGTGGAGGACGAGAAGGGCCAGTTGGCAGAACGGGACACGGATGAAAGGCACAGACACGATGCGTATAAAGAAGTAAGATATGTCTACCACGCGCAGGTAGACAGATTGTTCGGGATTGGCGGGAAGATGGCACGATCCCTGATTAGGTTTATCGTGGATACGGTGTCATACCTACCGATAGACGATCAACGCCGGTTACTACAAGTAGACCTAACAGACACAGCAGAGAGAAATTTCTTAGCGGACACGCTGGCAGTGGACCAACAGGTACTGTTAAATTGGTTTAATTTTACAAATAATGTCCTAATGCTAGAAGGAGGTTCGGCGTCTGGAGACGAAGAGATGTATACTTCAAGTCAAGACTCGGAATATTTGCCACCAGGACGGCATCAACACGGAATTAAAGCTCTAACTAATGGGGAAGGGGCTGGGCACGGTGCACAGGAAGAACGGATTACAGATGCAGAGAAGGAACGGCCGCTCAAGAAGAGAGCTCTAACTGAATCCTATGAGCAAGAAATCACCCAGACGGTTGGGGCAGATACACCGGTGGCAAGGGAGCTAATTGATGACTTCATGGGAGCTGACGATGGCGACGGCAGGACAGTTGAGGCAGCATCGGCGAAATCCTGGGCGAAAGTGTGGAACTCAATGGCGTCTATTTGGGAGAGCAAACATGGGGGCACGTTTCCTAAAGTGGATGCATCGCCATTGACCTGGATACGTGCAGTTCAAACAGATGGAGCTGCCATCATTCAACTGTTATCAACCTTTTCGCATCCCTACAAGTTACTGGAAAGGTTTGATGACGATACACTTGTGGAAATTACTAAGCCATGGTATAGGGAATGCTGGGAACGTCTCATAAAAGAAGGGCAGCAGCGGAAGACTGAAGGACTAAAGCCTGGCGATTTCATGCAATGGGAGCAACAAGTGGCAAGCGTACCGGATGAATCGCAAAGAGATGCCATACGTCACAGCGGGCAGGCATGGAGGCGGCTTAGAAAACACAAGCATGGGGGCGATCCGCTCTGGAAGTTGTGTGATCCACACAAAAAGAATTCATTTGTCAAGATATCTATGTGTGCGCATATCTATGGAGCGCAGATAGCGGCGCTCATCGGAGAAGACCTATTACCGGGAGATGACATATGGGTAAAATTACGGCGCCAGGAGGTAAGTACACAGCAGTCTCCCGGCTTCAAGGTGCTAATACGTCGGCTATTAAAAGATGACAAAAAAATTTGGAAGGAGATTGATTGTTATCTTAAGTCACAGAGTGCAGGTAGTCAAGATCGACCGGGTCAAGGGGGTACGATAAATTCTCCAGGCACCCAGGATCACCCGCTACTGTTGTACTAAGGGCAACGCACAGGGTGACAAAGAAATCCAACAATTGATGGACACAATGGATGCGTATAGTAAAGAGAAGACAGTAGAGGTCTGGGAATGGACCTCACACACACAAGCTTTCGATAGCCGGGCCAGAACGTTTTCTATCATTTCCCAGAATGTACGGGGATTTCCAAAGGCAACGAGAAGCACGTGGTTACAGGGATGGAGAATGCTACCGGCCAAAAAAAGACCGGTATGCATTCTATTACAGGAGACGCATATTACGTCTCGAGCAGAAGCGGCAGAACTAGCAACACTGTGGGAACGTATATGGGGATATAGGCACCCCTGTCGTCGACTGTCTCATTGGAGTATTAGCGAGAAAAGAAAGGGAGGAGTCGGGATACTGATTTTTCCGGAAGCGGCAGAGAATATGCGAGAGTGGAACGCGGCGCTCTGGACACCGAGGGAGATAGGGGTGGAATACGGAAGCTGGAAGATCTTGAATATTTATGCTCCTTCAGATGTTCCTACTAACCGGACATATTTTTTTCTAGGACTACAGAAATGGAAACTTAAAGACGAATCCAAGGTAATACTGGCCGGGGACTTTAACTGCGTTGAATCACCGATGCTTGACAGAAGAGGCAATCCTGGAACAGAGTTCAGCTGGAAGACTGAATGTCCTGAACTCTCCCGTATTATTGATTCATGTGACTTGATGGATGCGTCAACAGCTCAGTACTCAACTTGGGATTTGGAGAACTCGCACGTGCCACCAGATTTCACGTACTGGCGAGGAGAAAGCGCAAGCAGGATTGATTGCTTCTACATATCTGCAGCTCATTATGGTTGGATCCAAGAGGTGGTGGTACTACACCCGGTCGGGTTAACGGATCACGAGCAAGTGGAGCTTATATACTTTCCGAGCCTAGGGGGAAGTTTAAGGACATAGCAGCGCCACACAGAGTGCAATATCCCATTAAAAGAAGGGGTGGGAGAAATCTAAAGGACGAGATAATAGACCAGCAAGAGCAGACAAGGCAGGTGGCGACAGTTACAGCTGGAACGTGGGACAAGTTCATACAGACGTGGATCAAAGCGATTTCGACGATAAGAAAGAGGGAGGCTCAAAGACGGCGGAGAAAAGCGCGAGCTATAAACCAAGGCCTCTACGGTAAAGTACAGAGAGGAAACAGATGGGGCTTATACACCACAATGAATTAATTCGAGCATTGCGGTGGAGAAAAGGGCTGAAGTTGCGTAGATCTGTGGACGGAGTACGTTGGTTATTTCGCAGAACAGCGATATGGGAGCGTAATCATCGTGTTTCAACGATACATGTGGACAACGACCCTGGGAAACTACCAGAGATGAGTATACCGGATAAATTTGCACTGGTGTGGAAGCAAATCCTGGGAAAGAGTCATCGTGTGGTAAGTAGGAAGTCGTTGCGGTCTAACCTAAACAAATTTGTTCATTTTGATGAGGTGGAGAAGGTAACGGCTCAAGAAAACGACTTATTAATGGCGCCTATATTGGAGGAAGAAATCATGGGAGCAATTAAGAAGTTGGAACGTAGAAAGGCACGGCCTCAACAACGACTTTTACAAAGTCTTTCGGGATGAGCTCTTGGAGGATCTACTAGGGGTATACAATGACATCATGAAAGGTGGTATACCGCCCACCTCTTTCAAGGAAGCAATCGTAATCCCG
>MIQA02001235.1:0-10024 GCA_001887855.2 Sclerospora graminicola | reverse complement strand
ATTAACACTAATCAGCCAATCAACCGGCGGATGGAAATTAGTCTGGTCAGAAGTGGGCCGATCGGGTGTTTGAGTAATCTTAGAGTCAGTATGGTGCCGGATGGAAGACTCTGAGGAATCAGCAGGAGTAGTGAAGCCGGATGGATATTTCGGATTAGAAGGACGGACAAGCGGTTTCGACGTGGGAAATGGAAAGAAAGATGCATTATCGAGGCAAATAGCCATAAATGGATGAAGAGGTAGAAATGGGTAAGACTGACCACATGAATCATCCCTGGCGAGCTCAGCGGAACTTTTTTCGGAGTCGGGACACGCGGAGGCCAGGGTGGCGATCGGGGACCTGCCGGTACTGGTTGCGCCACGGATCCTGTTGATCGAGTTCAGCGAGCGAAGCTTGGAGAGTGGTGGCCCGACCCAATCCTGGGTACCAAGTCCCACTTTCGACCGGATGTCCGCTTTTCTCCACCCGGCGGTTAGCCAGATGTAGCATGATAGGGTGGAGAAAAATGTCCAAGTCGCAGTGGCCGAGCTAGATGCCAGCGACGACGAAGGTGCAAACCTTTGTCCAGCCCTCGGTCGCCCGGTTCCGACGCTGCTTACGGTCGGCTCGGTATTGAGCTAGATAGGGGAACTTACGTTCGGCGGCAACAGAGATGAAGAGATGATGGGTAGACTCCCAGATGGCTTGCCCATGCCGGGAGAGATACCACTTACAAGCCTCACGAAAATCCGCGAACCAGCCGACATGGGGTAGGCCCATTCCGGGCATGTCCGTGGCCAGTACGGCCCATGGTTTACGGGACAAGATCGCGTTCAGCGGTTCGATCGCCACAAGTTCAGGAAGCCATTCAGTGTCCTTAGGCGTTGCGGGTGCTGGTGGACATATCCACAACGGCGGGCGAGACAAAGCCCGGGCGACGAAGGCGCCAGTGAGGTCTTTGATACACAAGCCCCCCAATTGCGCCTTGGACCAAGGGAGAGCCGCAGTCAGCTCGGAAGCCGTCATGACTTTCCGGCGGGGAATCCAAAACGGGGGGAGACTCCTCGGAGGACTCCTTAGACTCGTTCTCGTCCAACGCGAAGACGTCCGGGGAAGGCGACCTCTCGTAGCCCTTGGCGGTGGCCTCATCGCCTTCCATGTCTGGCAGGTCGGGCGCCTCCTCCCCATCTGGAGAGACGGTGGATGGGCCTTGAGGGTCGTGAGGAGAGAATCTGAGGAGAGCCGAAGCAGACGAAGCTCTAGAGGAAGATCTTGCAGTGCGAGAACGATGGGGCGATTTCCCGGAAACCAGCGAGCCGGACGGAGCCGGGGTCGGAGTGGGGTTAAAACCCGGTCCACTGTCTCCACGAATCTTGGCCGTGCTCGCCGGCGCGGCGGACTGTTTAGGCCGTTTGGTTGCCACGGGTGAATGGAGCGACGCAATCCGGCTGGACCGACGTTTTTTCCCGTATACCAGAGGATCCTCGGAGAACGATGGAGAAGCCGCCGACTCGCCGGCTGGCACCGGTGGCGGGTTAGGGCTTCGGGAAGTATCCCAAATCCGTAGACGTGGAGCCCCTCCCGTGCTAACGGTTATCGCTGCTGAGGCGGGCGCCTCTGCTCCGGATGTTTGGGCGCCCGCAGCAGAACCAGCAGCCAACGAGTGAGGTGGCGGAGCGGGAGCGGTCGGATTGGGACCCCGCGGACAAGCTAAGTCGAGGAGGTGTCTAATAGCCTCCCGGATGGGGGCAGGGCCCTTCATTAGACGTTCCACCCGAGCACCCGCCGCGATCAGTCGAGCTCGACCTTCCTCTATAGAGGATAAACAGTCCGTGCGGCACTGCGCAAGTTCGGAAAACACCTGCCGAGCCCTACCCACGTTCGATTGGGCCTCGGCGTACTCGGTTTCAAGCTCTCGGACTCGACGTTGAAGCTCGGACGATGCAGAAGCCGACCGGTACGACGCCTTCTGATATTTTCCCAGCTTCTTTGCGAGCCGAATCCGGTGATATTCCAGATTGTCCAACTTTACCTGCGAGCTCTCCAGTTGCTGAGAGAGGAGGATGTACCTCTCGTAGTGCGCCGTCACCTCGCGCGAGGCGTTAGAAGACTCGAGCATCAAGACGCGATAGCACATGACATTCTCTTCTGAGAACGCATACAGAGTGAGTGGGCTGGATGATGGTCCCGAACAAGCGAGGATGCACTTACTTTGAGATTTCAAGGCGGCCGGTGCTTTTTGGTACAAGATGCGCAGTGTAACAGGGCTACTGTTACGCGTCTTAAACTGTAAGATTGCAGTGAGGAAGCGTGCAATTTGTGTAGGATCAAATGTAAATTTGGTCTTCCTTAGTTTACCTTAGATAAACTTAGATAGGGACTAATTAGTGTATTAATTAATCTATCACTTAAGTATATATATTAATATATATACCTAAGGCTACTTGAGTACTAGAAGGTAAGTTTAAGAGTGAATATATTTATGAATGGTTAAGAGCTAACTAGTATAATTAGACCTAGACTAATCATAGTAACATGTACTATAAAACTGATCTAATGATATCTTTATCATTAGATTACTTGTTAGATTCGATAATAATATCAGAATCTGTTCTCAGGATGGATTATAACAACTTATAATCCAATATTCGCATTTCAGACATTAAGTCTGAAATTGAACTGTGACATTTCTACTTAAATATCACTTATGTAATGGCACCCCATTACATCACCCCCCACTCAAGCTGGTTGGCCAATAATATAATGTAATATTGGCCAATCGAATGGTGGCACTTGTTGGTCATAACGATATTCTGTTATAACTCATTTTTGACCATAAGAAAACAAATGGTCAGCAAACGCAGCGGCGCTCTTACGGGCGCTGCCGATACTGCAAAGACAGCCATCACCTCTGCATCACGTGCGGAGGTGTCATCGAATGCCGACGCTCCGAATGTAGCGTCGAAGCGAAAGACAAAGCCGAGAGACCCCTTGTCTCTCGTAGTAGACGCTGCGGAAGCAGTGTCTAAGAGAGGGCGGGAAGATGTCGCGAATGCAACATCTTCCGTGTCTCCACCTGCCGCAAGGCGGGTGTCCAAGAAGAAGTTCAATGACCTCTTCGGAGAGTCATCTGACTCCGAGAAAGAGGGCGAGGACGATACCGTCCCTGTCAACGATTCTAGCGAGCTTAAGCCCGCTATAATTGCTTCGCCGTTAAGCGATGGCAAAGTAGAGTCTGACGCTGTCGATTACGACAGCGACAACTCCATGAAACGGTGGTATGAGGAGCGTAGAGCTCCTCCTGGTCCTCGTCATTCGCCAGGTCGTAGCGAAGACGACTTTGAGGTGGCAGGTGGTGCTCCACCTGCCAAGAAACAACGCGCAGAAGCGGCTTACGCTGCTTCTAAATCACCATGTTGTACGGAACGCCATGTTCCGTACAAAGTGGGGTTTTGGACCCCAGCATGGACGCTTGCCCTCGGAAGTGGTGGGCACACCAAGCGCGATTGTCAATATCCATTATTTGACATTAATGCGCTTGATGATTGCGAAGACCTTCGCAATCATCATTTTGATCGTAGTACCGACGATGGACGTCGGTACTTCATTGACCTTTTCTTTCAGGCTCGTTATTACACGAACCGGAAAGGGTCGCGAAAGAATAAGGACGATAAAGACGCCCTTACGCAGAGTTGGAATGCCTTTGTTGAGAATTACAACAAAGGCCCCGACGATTACGTGAAGAAAATTCACATAAACCGCGAGCGCATCTTAAAGCACTCACGCTCAGGTAAGATGGAGTTTATCCATTTTACTTGCATTAGAGAGGGACTCTCTTGCTGAGTTCCTTCTAACATGAAGTGTCCGTGTTGTCCCACGGGAGCTCCTCGTCTAACTGAAAAGGAGCTAAGAGGGTACCGAGGTTTCTCAGTACCCGCTAGTGTTAAGAGCCTCATCGATGCTCTTAAAGCATCGGTACCTAGTACCGAAGCTTTGCAGCCACCAACACCTAGTGTTGATGTGCCGCCAGCATCAACACCTAGTGTTGACGCTTCTTTTGAGTTTGAGGAGAAGTATCCTTCTCAAACTCACGCAGGAGGTCAGGGGCATCCGCCCTTAGCACCTCAATCGGTTTCCAAGAGTCAAACTCTTGGGAATATCCCAACCAGCGTACCAGGTACTCGGTACGCTGCCCCTTCTTATAGGGAACCGAGCGCTTCGATAGTAAGCGCTCGAGAATGTAACGCTTGTTCCCCTGACTGTCAATCAGGGGCGGCGGGGGCTGATAATTCCCTCGGCGTTGTTATTGCGGAGCATGGTTACCAGCTCCGCAAGCTTGAGAAGCACTGTAACGCCTTGAGCGAGGACATGTGCCACTCGATGAAGACATATCGTTGTCATCGGGACGAGATTCGCGACATTCTGAACGCGCATCTCGTGATGCAGAAGAAGAATGATCTTCTGCTGGTCGATATTGATCGACTAAAGTCGGAGATCGATCGACAAAAGTCGGAGATGGAAACTCTCCAGGCTTCCCACCATCGGTTGGAGACCGATTACAAGTCTCTCTTGGGAGACTTGAAGAAGCACGGCATTCGCCGTGGCGATGCGTCTCGTCCGAAGATGTAGACGATCGGTACGGCTTGAGCCTCCCAACGTAAAACGTTGGATGGAGGCGCATGGCCGCGGGAATGTCTAAAGTGTAGGCATTCCCCTAAACACTTTGGACCTTAAAGGGCCCAATGAACTTAGGGAGCAACTTCTGTGTAGGGAAGTTGCTAATTGCATGTGTAGGCAGATTAGTTGTAGATAACATAACTAATTCACCTTTTTGAAAGGAATTTGTGTTTTTCCTTCCGTTTTTATCTGCATTCTGCTTCTGCTTGTCAAAAGCGGAAGCAAGCGCGTCTTTTACATAGCGTATTACAGCTTGGCGCTGTAATACGAATTCATCTACTGCTTTATTGGCAGTAGATGGGTTGTTTTCATTGTCTGCAGCCATTGCTGCCGACACATATTCCGCATAAGCAGCTTCAGTTTCTGAAGCTGCTTGAGTTTCTTCTGTGGTAACAGTAGAAGACTCATCAGTTTCTTCGCAAGTTGCAACTGCAACTTGTGCATCGACTCGCTCGAAATTTGAGCGGGTCCCTCCCCCACTTAGATTTGGCGTACCGCCAAGTAAAGCCGGGGTTCGTGGATGCCGTAAGGCATTCACGTAAAACGGTGTGTGCTTGGTAGAAGCATGCACCGAGTTGTTTATAGCAAACTCAGTGAGTGGTAAATAGTCGCTCCACTGCTCGAATGCATGCGCGTAGGAACGCAGCATGTCTCCGAGAACGCGGTTAACGCGCTCAGTCTGCCCATCCGTTTCCGGATGGTCCGCGGTTGACATCTTCAACTGCGTGCCCAATAACGAGAACGTTTCTTGCCAGAAACGTCCTGTGAATCTCGGATCACGATCCGAGACTATATTTTCCGGCATTCCGTGTAAGCGGAATACCGTGTCAAGGAATATCCGCGCCGTTTGCGCAGCGGTGACATTCGCTGACACTGCAGCAAGATGAACCATCTTACTGAAGCGGTCTACAAAAGACCACTATTCCTGTTTTCCGACTGTGATCAGCCGGAAGACCAAAGATAAAGTCCATGGAAATGGACTTCCAACACTCTGTCGGAACCGGCAGAGATTGGAGGGGAGCCTGCGCCGATTGTGCAGGCTTGACGCGCTGGCATATCTCGCAAGCGCGGACGTACTTACGTACCCATTTATACTGGTTACGCCAGTAGAAATCGCGTGCGAGAGAAGCATACGTCTTCTCTCGACCTTGATGCCCCGAAAAATCGGTGCATCATGGTGCTCAAACAAAATTTGATGTTTGAGGTCATCGTCGTTTGGAACGACGATGCGGCTAACATCATCTTGGTCTGTGCTGTAAAGCAACAGACCATCGTGCAATTGATAACGATGCACGCAGGCGCGAAGGAACTCTGGAAGTTCCTTGCGCTTCCGATCAGATTGATCACTTAGGTAATCAATCAGCAGGCGAGTTTCCTCGTCTGTTTCGTACGCTTGACGTACTTGTCGTACAAGTGACGACGACAGAGCAGTGCAACGTATTGCGTTTGCACTGGTTGCCTCGATTACGGACGGTTTCGTCTCGTAATCGGGGCGTCGTGATAGCGCATCCGCTATCACGTTCAACTTTCCCGGTTTGTATTCAACCGTGAAGTTGTTTTCAGCAAAGAATGATAGCCAACGTGCCATTCTTTGGGAGATGTGTGGTGAATTCACGGCCGTGCGTAACGACGCATGGTCCGTGTAAACCACAAACGGTCTATCTCCTAAGAGATAGATCCGAAACTTTGCCAGTGCGTATTTCATGGCAAGGAGTTCCTTGTCATGCACTGGATAGTTGCGCTCGGCTGGGCGCAACTGACGCGATTGATAATAAATCACGCGATCACGATCATCGTGATCGCGCTGCATCAGGGCGCAGCCGATGGCGAAATCGCTCGCGTCGCAAACGACGTGGAACGGTCGCTCGTTATCGGCTATTGCCAAGACGGGAGCTTCAGTCAAGCTACGCTTGACTGCATCAAATGCATCTTGGCACTGGGTATCCCAGCGCCATTCGACATCTTTCTTTAATAATTGGGAAAGAGGTCGGATCAGACCGGCATAATTACACGAATATTTGTGCAAATAAGTCGCCAGTCCAAGGAACTTTCGAAGTTCCTTAACGTTGTTTGGCGTAGGCCATTCAACGATCACCCTGATCTTTTCCGGATCGGGGCGCACTCCGTTCTTGCCTACAAAGCAGCCAAGAACGGGTATCTCAGGTGCACCAAAGGTGCACTTCTTTAAATTTGCATAGAGCTTGTGCTTGCGCATAAGCTCTAACACCTGACGTAGATGTTCTTTATGAACGTCTACATCAGTCTTGCCATGTTCAGCCTTACTATGGATGAACACGTCGTCAAAATAGCTCGGTGCGAATTCTCGCACCGGGCGCAATAGATGTGTGACGCATCTGTTGAAGGTGGCAGGGGCATTTCGAAGCCCCTGCGGCATCACAAGCCACTCCCAAAGCATACCGCTTGGGGTGCTTACAGCCGTGAGAGGGATATCCTTCTCACGCATAAGGATTTGGTAGAAACCATCCCTCAAGTCGAGAGCACTGAAAACGGTGCTCCCGCTCATGCCATCGATGATGACATCCTTTCTCGGTATCGGTGTTTGCGCCGGTACTGTTGCTGCGTTCAGCTTATTGAAAGCATGAACGATTCTCCACCCACCAGTGGATTTCTTAACGCAGAAGGTGGGGCTGGAGTGCGGTGAGGTAGACTCCCGCACATGCCCCGCCTTGCGACGAGTTTCAAAGAACTCGTCGATGGCTTTAACTTGGTCACGCGGCAATGGCCATTGCCGCGTGACACAGTACTTCGTGCCGGGGACGAGATCAATTTCGTGTCTCGTTCCCTTATCCTTGGGGAGCTCACAAGGTACTTCTTCTGGGAATACGTCAGCGTATTCCCAACGTACTTTGTAGTACGGAGAAGTCGCCTTAAGCGACTCCCAGCTCTGCGCTTCAAAGCGCTGAACTTTGGTTTGATCACTGGGAATGAGTTCGTTCTCAGCGTTCTTTTCATTGGGAACGAGTTCGTTCCCGATGCCTTCTAATTGCAAAGTGGATATTCGCTCGCGAATATCCACAACCTCATCAGATGCGACAATGACGCAGATCTGTTCGATCGCAAGTTCTTTACGAACTTCTTCCAGCTCAAGGCTGGAAGGGCCATCACCTCTGAACTTAAGTTCGGAGGGTTGTCGAGTGTGAGAGACTGGGTAGCTAATCCGGTCTCTGTCTGCGTCAGGACGTTGATCGTCTCGACGGACACAGCTGTGAGATCAGACGCACTCGTCTGATCTGTTGCAGGGTGAGCATCACTCGTGGACAAGGCCTTTTCCTCATGGTGACCACTGTCTACCATGGTGCTCATGCACTCACGACTGCCCTCAGTCGAGAGTTCTTTATTTTCGACACGGAAGTCATTGCTTCCGTGACGTTTTCGTTCTTTTTACGGTGGGTGTTTCCCACCGCGTGTGCATTCTCTTTGCCACGACCGTCTTCGGTCGTAGAAGCAACTTCAACACGGGAGTGCTCTGCGCCCGTGTCGCGCATATTACTGACACGCAACGGCTCGTTTGTCGCGTGTTTGCGTCCCTCTGGACTCTGATCAGCGGGTGTACTATCCGCTGACCTAGTCGGATCAGGTCTGGTGGTCCCATCGCTACCCACCCGACTGTCTGACTCTGCGGTTGTATCATTAGATACAGCCGGATTACTCACAAGGCGATCAGATCCTGTGAGACCGCCGCAGTCGACCGACAGGTTAACCCAGTCGATCGTTGGTTGGTGCTTGGACATCCAAGGGATGCCCAAGATAACATCGAACTTGTCGTCAAGATCGAGGACGATGTATTCGTCCTCGAACGACAGTTCGTCTAACTCGAGGCGTGTGCGAATTACACGCTTTGGTATAGTCACGGTTGCACCTGTTGCTAACCGGACTGACAACATGCTTCTTGGAGATTCAATCTCCTCGAAGTTCAACGACGTTAGTACCTCAGTTCTAACGAAATTGTTTGACGCTCCTGTGTCAAACAGAGCACGCATGGGGACATCGTTTTCATGTGGCCTAACTTCAAGGGTGATGAGAGGTTTCTCTTCACCCTGCACACGTTGACAGGACATAGTCCCGTCTGGGGCTATTATCCTCACATGCCCGATGTTGGCATGTGAGATAACCCGTCCAGTAGGGCACCCCGCCCCTACTGGTTGTTTACGTTTTTTGCATCAACAGAGGGTTGCCCCTGTTGATGTCGCTTGCCAGCAGACTGTCCAGTCCGCTGACTGCGTGGCGCCGGACGCGGCGCCATGCATTCATGGGCATAATGGCCCATTTCGGCGCATCGATTGCAGCGAAGGAACTTCTTGTTCTTCGGTTGCCTCGGAGTTGAGGCAACTGCAACCGAAAGGTCCATAGGTTCTGGACCTCCTCCGCCCGCATTCTGACGCGGATTTGAGTGTCTCGGGACGAAGTGTGAGCTTCGTCTCGATTGGAAGTTTTGGTTAGTATTAACATGCTGTATTGGCGGCATGTTAAAGTCGAAAGGCGCTTGTGCTTTCCGACTAACCCCAGCATGCGCTGCTGAGCGACGCATGCTGAATTCCTCCCGGATGCTTTGGTCTATAGCATCCCTCAGAGTCTTTGGGGGAGCCCGGTAAAGACTCTGTTTGATGGGACCGTCATTCAGTCCCTTCATAAAGGCGGTGACATGCATGGCAGGGGGCACCGGCTCGTATACAATATATGATAGCAAAATATTGTATTTTCTGAGCGTACGCATGTAGGCTCAGCTTGCCCTGCCTGAGTTCCATGAACTCTTCACGGCAGCTAAGCTCCATTTCTGGAGCTCGAAGTTGAGCTTTAGCTCAGCTTTTAAGTCCTGATACGTCAGGAACGCAGATCCATCAGTGGATCTGCGGCTCATCGCCCATGCCCTAGCGCGACCGCCTAGGCATGTGGTGGCGAAATAAGCTTGTGAACGCGGGTCCACAATCTTTTGCGCAGAGAGGGCATCTTCCACCTCTGCGAACCACCTACGAAGGGGTTCACCCCCTTCGCCAGTAAAGGGCGGAATCCGCGCCTTTACTACTTCAACGCTCGCACTAGGTGCGGGCGCTGGTGTTGCCGCCGCCGTTTGGGAGCGCAATATTGCATTGCGCACCTGAGGGTCGACATACATTTTCTTGAAACGGGAAACCGTTTCTAAAGCATCCTCCGAGGTTTTACCACGGAGGAGAGTGATGATTTTGGGCCCTATGGTCCGAATCATCTCGGTCACTGTGATCACAGCGCTCGGTGACCAGTTAGGGAAGTTTTCCATAACTAAGTCTTGCGCGAGCTGACGCTCACGCTCACGTTCACTGGCTGTTGTCATGACAGCCAGCGGCTCTTAAACCTTCGTTCCGCTAGTTA
>MIQA02001232.1:0-22766 GCA_001887855.2 Sclerospora graminicola | reverse complement strand
GGTTGGGGTCGATACTTAATCCGTATCTAGGCACTGATCAGGAAAGTTCGTCTGATCAGGCTAGCCAATGAGAGAGAGATAATAAGAAACCAAGAAAACGCGATCAAACCACGATCTTCCACAGTAATCCACAAACGTTATCTCCACAAAACCTTTTCCAATATTAATGACGTGTTCCAAACACGTGTGCGTTGAGGGTGAGGTTCGATCACCTAAACAAACCCGTCGGGGGTCTTCCGGTAAGGCAAAATGCGTCTAAGCGCGTCTTAACCGGGAATTAGTTGAGCAAGAGGGGACTAGTCAACCCTGTGCTCCCAATGACCGCAACACGTGGCGGAGCGACTCTTTGCTTAGGGGGAAAATCAAAACCTGTTATTATATATGCAATGTCCTATACCTGTGTACGTACATCAACTCATGCCTGACTTATACTTCGAACCTATTTACTTCGTCGCACGGTTGCGTAGTACCACCTTGCCCATCCTAGCTGCACCTTCAAGCTGATCTGTACCACTTCTGCCCTGATCACGACCCGACTCCTGTAAAGATCTTCAACCCATCCCGATCTTCGATAAACGACTTGGAAACCACTTGAGATCTGCCCTTCTGATACTTGTTCACTTCATATCCAGCTCGACTTGACTAAGAACTTCAACTGCTTTCGCTTCTGGACGCTGATCAGAGGCTGATCAGCCCCGATCACGATCAGCATAGTGATCAGCCGAGTGATCAGGTGTTGATCAGGGCGATCAGCCCTTGATCACCTCGGGAACTTTCTGGGTCACCATCACCACGACTTCGTTCATTTGCTCAGCCATACTTCCGACCTTCATACCCCGTCAAGGCAACCATATCACACTGATCTCGGCTGATTGGGCCTAATCGGCCTTGTCAAGTCATCCTCGGATAAATCCATCGGTCATCATCGCTCACACAACTCGCTATTCCATATGCCCCATCTCATTCCACATCTGATCTTCATATCTTGCCGATCGGGCCGAAACTTCGTGTCATAATCCCCTTCAACAACTACACAGTTCGTAGATCGGCTAGATGACTGTCCCTGACACGTCATGTCACCAATTGCTGTATTTCCCACTCGTTGTACATCCACGGGAACTCCACTTAGTAATTGTGATCATGATCATGATCGTGATCTCCACCATTCCATCAGTGTCTGGGACCGGGCGTAATGACAGTACTTGGCTGATTTCTTCACATCGCGAATACCCGTTGTCCGCCACCTTTTCATTGTAAATGCGATCGGCCTTTCCCACCCATCAACCGTCTTGTGTTGATGGGTATTCCATCGTCACCAATCAACGGCCATGTGTGGTCCACTTTATTCTCAACATTTTCTGATTGCTTTACCACAGCCGCCCCTGAGACAAACTGCAGCCGCGCAACGACTGCAGTTCGACTCATTCACTTCCGAATTTCCTCTTAGGCGATCACCATGGCTGACTCGAGCCGATCTTCTCTTCTTTCTTCGTCATCTTCGGCTGCCCTTCGATCACTGCCTCGACTTCCGTTTCCAATGCGACTGGCCCGCGACCGCCCCGATCGCGACTTCGGCACCGATCACGACCAGTCTCATCCGTCCTACGACGACCATGACCTCATATCGCCCGCCTTGGAATCTTCCCGCTCGGCCTTCTTCAGATCGCCCCGTCCGTTACTTGGAACAGCTCGCCCGTCTAGTGGATGGATCGGGTCCACTCACGTTGGGGTCTATGGAAGCTTGCCGACTACGGACTGAACTCCGAAGTGCAATTCCCGAGTTGGTTTCTCTATATGATACCAATCGGGCACTTAACGCTGAGTTATCCGACCGTCGGATCGTTGCTGATACCTTGGAGCATGATTCTGCTGATCTGGCTAGCCAGCTGTCGACGCTTCGGCTAGATCGCGACCGACTTGACCAAGACTTGCAAGACATGACTGATCGTGTTCAGAGTTTGACGATGGAGCGTGATCAGCTATCAGCTGACCTCGCTACTCTGCGCCTCTCCAGGCCTTCGGACACCGTCGCCTCTCTACAGTCGCTGATCGGTTCGCTGACTATTACCATCCGCGATCAAGGTATGTTTATCCCATTCACTTCTTCTGCGATCTGTATATGACTTCCATGTTTATTTCCAGATGAACGTATCGAGGCAATGAAGGGCTCGATGGTCGAGATGGTGGATCACCTACAACGGCTCGATGATCACCGTCTCGACCGTGATCAGCTGCTTCGCGACAAGATCCGCACTGCCGAGGACGTAGAGCGTCGGGAAGTCGAGGTTCGCTACTCGGATGAGATGGTCCAGCTCCTGGTCAAGCAACTTTCCGATTCTCGCATCGGCCGCGCCGACATACAGAGAAGGTTGTGCGAGAGTCGGAAGGAAGCTGAAGATTGCCGGCGCGAGCTTAATCTTGCTCGGGTTAAACTTGAAACCCTAGAGCTCGATGATCGCGCCTGGCTCCAGCATAACGCCGACTTGAGGAACGTTGCGGTGCAGACTATGGAGAGGTGGACCAACCCGAACACCGGTTCGGAGTCAGTTCGGACGGCTTTACAACGGCTTCCTGAGCTGATCAGCTCCTTCACTCCGTCTGGAACACCGCCACAGTCTCCCGAGTCTGCCCCGCCATCACCCGCGTCTTCCGTCGCTTCCTTGCCGACCCATAGTGCTGATCAGCCCGTGATCAGCACTGCAGCGGCTTCTGCGTCTACTCTATCCCGTTTACCAGCGACCTCGAGATCAGCCTCCTCGGTCTTGAGTTCTGCGAAGCGCAAACGAACCAGCTTGTCAAAGAAGAAGATGGATCCCGCCAAGCGCTCTCGTCTCATGGTTGACTCGGACGACGAGGCGACTGATCTGGACGAGAGGACGTTGCCTGTTCTGGCCCGATCACGCAGTATTGATCGTCGCGCTCCAGTGGCGACCCTTTCAGGCGTAAGTTCGCTGACCCAGGCTGTTGCATTGCTTGAGTCCGATGACGAGGACGACGATGATCTTAAGGAGGACCAACCGGCTCCGGCTGTTCCCAACGTTCCTCCACCGGTCAATAGGACAGTGATCGGCCCACCGCTCAATTTCACGGGCGTTTTCATCCCGGCGAGCCGATCATCGATCGAGCAAGACGATTACAGCTATAATCCGAACCAAAGGTTCATGGATTTGTACGTCGTCATGCAGGGCAAGCCGACTTCTGCTCACATGGCCACTCGGAAACCTTGAAGTGCTGATCAGGTATGGGATCTGACGCCTCAGGTTCTTGCCGTGAGGCACAAACTCGTCCCTCGCTTGTGGTCCCGCCCGCCAGGCTGGATCTTTCCGACAAGATCGCCGGCGCCCAAGGACAGGCAGTGGCAACCGAGGGTGCTGACCAGAGGCGCTATTGAGCTTCTGATCGATTCAGCACCTTGGGATGTCCTCATGACACCTATGCCCGGGCTGGCGTTTCCCAATCACCCCTGGTTTGTCGATCTGCAGGGACGTTTGGCCCTGTATTACCAGGAACACATCCAAGCGATATGGGAGGCGACCCACCATTTCCCGATCACGGCGGCGATGCGCAAGGACGCGTGGATCGAGCATTACCATCATGCTCGCAAGCGTCGACGCACCAAAGCCGGGGCCGCCTGGGCTGCGATCTGCGGTTATATTGTCAACGGGATTCAGCGCGGCGAGTGCGATCTGGACGTTTTCTTGTTTCCTGCCGTGCTGCATTTACCTATTCGTCGGGCGGGATCGCGAGGTCTCAAGGCTGACGGCGGGGAGTGGTATCCCGGTTACGGGCATCCAACTCCGGTCGGCACGTTGCGTGATTGCCTGATCTGGACCGATCAGCAGGAGCCTTGGCGAAACCAGTTCCGATCAAGCCCCATGGATCATCCATGGTTCGCGGTTTCTCGCCTGCGCACTAAGTATGGCCCGTGATCGTCGTGACAACCAACTTTCGTTTCGTTTTTCCATAATCACTAATATATCACGACAGTTCTTGATGATTTTCACGTTCCATATTCACACTTCCTGTTCAGGTCTCACTATTGTCTCCATCTTGTATGTCGATCGCTCACATGTATGCAAATATAGTTTCTCGTGCATTATATGTATATATATACATCCATTTACTCCAAACCAGCTGAACCACCCTGATCTCCACTTGCTCGATCATTACATTTGGCTGATCTGTCACAATGTGTTAACCCCGGCTATTGAGACTCCTGGTTACCCTCTTCATGGGTTTGCATCACTCCAAATCTGTTTCGTCTCACCCGATCACGTTTAAATTCTCTTAATAGAGCTCCACTGTTCAGATCACGTTCGTCTACCCACTCGGGATCGTTATAACCCTTCCACCGAACCAAGTAATCACGATGGGTCCGGCCAAATCGGGTTCTCTTGTCTGATCGGGTATCCAAAATCTTCTCCACTTCAAATTCGTTCTGGTCCAACGTTCTTTCCCAACTGTCTTCGGGTAAGAGAGCTTCTTCAAAGTCAAACCTTGGCTGATCATCGCATGACAGCCTGGGTTTAGGTCGATCAGGGTATTCCCGAACCAGTTTCAGCTTCGACAAGGGGACGATCGGGAAAATGCCGTAATCGGTACCTGCAGTAATCAACCGAGCGGCATGATCACCGATCAGTTCGGCTATACGGAACGGTCCATGCCACAGATGTGCTAACTTCTTGGCATATCCTTCTTTCACGCGATCCAAGTAAAGCCAAACCCTTGATCCCGGCTCGATATTATGCGAATCGGCCTGATCATTGTTCCGATCAGCTCTTTCTTGGATGGCCCTCCGCAATCGTTCGTTGACTTGTTCCCGCGCATGTTGGTAGTGACGCTGGAGTCCCATACGCCATCGACGAGCTTCGCGATCTCGACCTCGGGTGCATCCAACAGGGATCACCGACTCGATGGTAGATCGGGGGTCCCAACCATACGCCAAGTAGAACGGAGTATCTCCCCTGATCCGATCGAAAGAGGAATTCAACGCAAACACCAGTCTCTCTGCATATTCATCCCAATCTTGTTGAGCGGAGTCCGCGACATACATCTTGATAGCTCTGGTTAGCGTCTGTACCATACGTTCGGCCTTACCGTTCGCCTGCGGGCGGTATGCCATGGTCGCGCTCTGTTTCTGGCCAAGCATCTGATTGAATGATCGGAAAACTTCGGCCATGAAACCTGGTTCGCGATCATGCCTGATCACTTCACTGGCTCCAAACCGTCGAAAAACACATTCTTCGTAACTGCAAGCGACTTGTTGGGCTGTTCGGGTAGATCCCGCTTTCGCGATCACCAATCCCGTGAACAGATCAGTCCAGATCAGCAACTCTGTGTTGCCCTTGAACGATTTTGGCAGGGACGGTATGTGATCCATCGCTATCACTTGGAAAGGGTAGGTCGCCTGGATATTTCCAGGTGATCTACCCCGGATGTTTGGCATACCTTTTCCAGTTTCGCAATCCGTACATGTCCCGACAAACTTTTGTATACTTCGATATAAGCCTCTCCAATGAAAATGTTTGCGAATCCTGTGATACGTTCGACCTACACCCTGGTGGCCACCCTCCAAACTGACGTGATAATGGTGTAATATATCAGCTTGTAAAGTCTCCGGGATCACGAGCTTTGCCGATCGGTCCAGATCTGCATCGGCTTGATCAGCTTGAACATAGTAAAACAATAGATCATTTTCGTCGATTTCGTAGTTGGACGCGATCTTAGCACAATCGTTTGCTTCACCCTGGCTCAGCTTCCCCCGATCACCCTTTAGAAACGCCTTCAAATCAACGATCCATTTTTCCTCGTCTTGTGCCTTGAGAATTCTTTCGATCCGCATCTCCTGTACTATTTCCTCTGTTAGGCTTTCTTGAGAGAGCGACCTGTTAGGTGTTGATCTGGCTCATGATCCCGTCATGATCGAGACCTGGGCTGCTTCCTTTTTATCTTCCGCTTGAATCAGCTCGGGCAGCCTATTGATCTCCACCAATTCCTCCAGCAATGCTTTATCAGTAACTATCAATCCGGTCTGATCACGCATGGCCATAGTGGCTAGATGATCTGCACTCCGATTCCAATCACGTTTCACATGTAAAAGATCATGACTTGGCCATCCACGTAAAGCTTTCATAACGCGATCGTTCAGCAACTTCAAACGCGGTGCTTTGCAATCGATCTCTCCAGTGATCTGCCGAATTACCAGGTTTGAATCTCCGCATATGATTACTCTCTCGATCTTTTTCTCTTGCAAGAGATCCAAACCTAGCAGCAGACCACGATATTCGGCTTCATTTACCGTGATACCCGGGGTATAATCTGAACCAGCAGATATAACAGTCCATTCTGGCAATTTTCACAACAACGCGCTGTACGCCCCTACGTCTTTCTTCACACTCGCTGATCGGTCGAAACTTACAACGACCAGATTTTTCTCCGATCCGACGATCGGTGGGGTATAATGATTAATTCTCGTGGTTGCTTCTGTGGAGCGACCTCGATCAGAGCTTCATCGACTTCTGATCGGGGTGTGATGCTGGCTGCTAGTGTTCCAAGAATTAATTTCACCCTTGGTGTATTTGATGATCTCAAAGGTCCACTGAGATAACAGCGCTGCCCATCGCCCCAGTCTCCCGTCTAACCCATTCGCTGACAATAACCACGCCAAACTAGATCACCTGGATAATACCTTAATTGATCTAGTTACCAGCATAGAGTAGCAAACATCCAATACACGTAATAATGCTAGCACCTCCTTATCCACAATACCATAGTTAACTTCATTCGGTTTTAATGTTCGGCTTGTGAACGTCACCGGGCAATAAACTCCGTCGTGATCTTGGACCAGTGCGGCCGATATTGCCCATTTAGTGGCATATAGAATCACCACGGGAATCTTTTCCGGATCGAAATGATTCAGTATCGGCGTCGAAATCATCTTCGCCTTCAACATACTGAAGGCTACCATAGCTCGCTCCATATGGTCCTCTGACCCTGGCACAGTTCGATCGATCAGTGACCCAGTCTTGAGATCCGTTTCAGTAACTTCAACTTCGCGATCAGTCTCAATTGGTGATCTTCCTACCCGATCACGTTCTCGTAGCCCATGATAATCAACTTCCTTCAGTTCATATAGTATAGCGGCGTAAATCGAGAAGTCTTCGATAAATCGGCTATAATAATTCAGAGATCCGAGAAAGGATTGCATGGCCTTCAGTGATCGGGGAAAGGGTAGGTTGCTGAGGGCAGCCAGATCTTTCGGGTTTGCTTCCAAACCTTGGATTGACACGTTATGGCCGAGGTAAGCGACCTTGGGTTGACCCCAGAAACTCTTGACCACACTGATCGATAAATTCCAGCGCTCGCAAGTGTTCAGGAGTCGTTCGACCTTATCGCATAGCATATCCCAGGATGTTGCTGTGATCAAGATGTTATCTATGTATGATCGCCTTCCCAACACTGATCGGCCCTGATCTTGGTCTGGTTCACCTTCCGTAAACACATCATGTAGATCGGTGGCTTCCCGATCGGCACTGATCTGGAAATATCCATAGAGAGCATTGTCGATCAGCCTCTGATAGATCTGTGGGGCATTCTTTAATCCAAACGGCATCCGATTCCATTCAAAAAGTCCGAAAGGTGTAACGAAAGCCGAGATCTCTCGAGCACGATCAGTCATCGAAACCACCCAGAAACCACTAGCCATATCTAGCGAACAAAACCATAAAACTTTATCCAGATCCTCTAATAAATCGTTGATCAGGGGCATCGGATAGACCATCAACTTCGTGAGGCGATTCACCATTCTATAGTCGATACACAATCGAATATCGACCCCATTCTTCTTTATCACGATCACGATCGGTGATGCCCACTGCGATGTTGATGGTCGGATGATCTTTGTACTCAGCAAACCCTTGATCAAATCGGACAACTTTTCCCGGTATTGAGGTGCAACTTTACGACAACGCTGAGCGATCGGCCTCGCATTTCCCACGTCTATATCACAAACGGCTCCGAATGCGGCTGGGGGTAGGGCGTTACCTTTCCCCATCAGTAAGTGGCGCCTTTTTCAGATGATCTTCTTTAGCTGATCGATCTGCTCGGGAGTGTTCACTTCGGGATCACCGACCTGTAGATCTTCCATGGTGACTTCTGGCATATTGGGCGATACTTCCGGTAAAACGGCCATCTGCTTCTCGATACCTTCAATGTACTGATCGCCACCTTCGTGTATACACACTTGTTCGTCTACCTGATCTGCCTTTTTCTGATCGGTGTCATCTTGAGTCGCTCCTTGTACGTCACTCGACTGATGGTCTACTTCGGGTTCACCTTCCTCCGTAATGACTTCGGCAGATTCATCCTCCTTTTCCTTCTCATGATCGTTCCTGAACTCCTCACTGTCATTTCCGCTTTCTGGGTCCGTTGTTTTCGGTGAGCCGGGCCTAATAATACTCAATATCTGTGGACCTTCTTTGACCCGGCTTTCCCCTGTCGCTTCGATCGGTGGTCTCCTGATCAGCAGCTTGGTCGGCGTAGGATATTCCGGCTTCTCGACCATAGGTGAGGTATCTTCATCCGCTAAGTCTTCGTCACTGATCAGGTCCGTGGTGGCTTGATAAGCCAGATTCTGCCATTCAATATATCTTTGTGATCCCACTGAGACATATCCGATCTGTCGAGGTACTTTCCCTTCGGGTAACCACATCCCTAAGATCATGTCTTCGTGGACGATCAGCGGCTGATCGGATATATTCGTGAACCTGATGTAACTTGATCTGCCGATACCTTTAACGAACGTTGGTACCCATCGTTCACCACGGGTTAGCCACAATTTCTGTTGCCGATCACTCGGCCGAATCATGACATCGACTGATCGGGACACCCCAATGTTCTCGTACTGACCCATTTTTAACATCCGTACATGAGTACCATATAAAGGTCGTCGGCCGGATAGCTGAATCTGCACTTCATCCGGCAGCGTCAGGGTTCCATGAGACAGGTCAAGTCGTATACCGGCTGGTACCATAAAATCCATTCCCAGTATCGCGTCTTGACCGGCTAACCGGCCAACCCAAGCGTTAAAATAGTAGACCAGGGATCCTGCCATGGTGATTTTAACACGTGATCGTCCTTCCGTCATATATGAACTTTCGCCGATCCCAACACATTCTTGCCTCTGGGTACTGTCTATACGACATCCCACCTTACGAGCAAAGGCGGAGTCGATGATCGAGACTTCTGCCCCAGAGTCAAATAAAATAGTGGCTTTTTCATTGTTGATCTTTCCATTAGCTTTAGCCTGTTTAAACCACTTGTCGGGAGAGTGATACTTCCAGTATCCTCGGGATTCACCGGGCAGTAGGTCCAACTCCATGATCACGTCCGATCGGGAATATTCATCCACTCTGAGACTGTAGATCGGACATCGATCGATGCAATTTGAATTAGAACATGTATTGTCGGTTATCTTCTTTTCCTCAAACTTATCTCCGCTACCGACATATGCATAAATGCAGAACGTAGATCGCTCGGCTCGAACCAGATTCCAACCTGGCGAGCGATCTAGTTTAACATCTTCTCAACATCTGGTGGGAGCATACCAGCATGTTTAGTCGGCACATACCACTTGCGCATCAGATTAAAAAATTCTTCAATAGGGCAGGCGCCGGCGTCATGAAGCTTCCCACAGGTCTTGCACACGAAAAAACAATGATCAGAAGGGTGACCTTTACGATCACATTTTCCACACGTAATTCTTTTCCAGCAATCACGATCTCCATGTCTGGTCGACCCACAATGCACGCATTTCTTGCGAGATCGGTCCTGATCAGGTTGAGCCCCACCAGGTTTTCGCCCATCCATGCCGTTAATCGATGATCTCGGGCGATATACTGGCTCCGTCGTAAAGATATGACGATACTGTTCCTCGTCCGAGCTCAGACTTGATTGACCACTTTCCTCTTCCGAACTGGAACTGTCTGATTCTTTCGTGATCATCCGAATTGCTCTGGCTGGTCGTGCCGCTGATATCTTGGTTTCGACCGGTACCGGTTCGATCCTACCTCGACCTTGGGTTGTCGACTTTTGGCTCGCTGCAGCGTCCTCAGGGTTAGTTCCAATTGCTCCGAATCCTTTATACGGAGCAGGGTTAGCTGATCAGCCAGATCACGATTATCCAGAGTGCCAATAAAGTGCTCGACATGCTCGCGAGCTATATCCGGGTGTCGTGGGTCCTTGATCGGCATTTTTGCGCGTAGACCAGCAACATTCAGCCGATGTAAGTATTCGATCGGCGTCTCGTCGGATCTTTTCTTCATGTGGTAATACTGTCTCGCAACAGACACCCCCGAGTTGCAATACTGCTCTTCAAATTCTTCACACAATCGAGGCCACTTTAAACGCACTTCTCGGCTCAGCTGCTTAAGCCAGTTCTTGGCCGGACCTTTCATTAGATCAGCGAAAATCAGACATCTTTCACCTTCCGGCGTCTTATCTCTCAAAAAGGCTGATTTAGTCCGACTCAACCAAGCTCTAGCCTGATCATCATCCATATCCTTGCCAGTGAAATCTTTTAATTCCGAGATCGCCGACATTCGCACTCGAGTGATCGTTCCGGAATCACTGTCAAATGCCTGCGCGGAGGCCATATTCGCCCTACGAGGCATCTCAATGTCCAGATCATCCGGATCGAAATGCTGACTGATCTCGCCTTCTGACTCCATGTCCACATCACTACGTGGGGGTGATCTGTGAAATCGATCTTGGTGACCGGCCTGGCATATCGATCGAACAATTCCGGCTGATCGGACCGATTCCATATCCACGTCCACGGGTTTCTTGATCGGTTTCTCAGCGGATTGATTCATGTTTGATGCTGATCGCCATGGTTTTCCTTGCCCAGGTGTGTACTGAGGTAATCCATATTGTTCACTCGCAAATCGGTTCATCATAGTCGCGAACATGGTTCTCATTTGCTCTGGGACCTCCGGCATGTTGGTAGGGTCACTGCCGGTAGTCGGATTGTTCTGTGGAACTTCTTGAGCATCTTCAAAACTATCGTCCGATCCGACTCGACCAGGTTCAGGCTTTCTTTTCCTGTTCTGCGACTCGATCTTGGGGTCGATCTGCTTAATCCCTTTCGGGCCCAACGTCATACGAGTTATCCCCACCGAGGAATCGGTGGAGTCCGCTCCAAATTGTGATGACGATTGATATATCGACTCAATATCCATAGGATATTCAACCAACTGCGATCGGTGTGAAGGGTCCGCGATCGGCGACTGAACCACGGGGTTCGCCCCGAGTAACGAGGCAAGGTGAACATACAGAGTTGTCATAGCTTCTCTGATCGTCCCTTGGTCCAGATTGAACAGCATATTCGCGTCGAAAGCACCAGTAGTGAAGCCGACTTCGTCGATCTACGCCAAGAGGTTCCTGATCAGATCAAGTTGACTGCCTGTGATCACCGCCCGGGTCGCTCGACCTTCCAGCTTCCCGATGATCTTAGGTTGATGATCTTCATCACTTGGTTGGTAACCAGGAACTTGTGAAACTCTCGAAGATAGAACAGTCGTTCCACATCTTGGACAGTGGTCTTCTCGGCTGGTTCGATCTTCTCTTCGTCTTCCTCGAAGATCTTCGGTTTTGGTTTCACATATTTTTTAGGTGGATCGCAATGATCGCCCCCATGTTTTTTCTGTCTTTTTCCATTTTCTTCTTATGCATAGGATCAAGGTTAACACCTCGATCCTTTCCTGGGTTATAGTCAACTTTACTATAACCCAGATCGGCCCCAATCGGGGCCATGTGGGGAGTTATTTCATCTTTAATCTCGACCTGGCACTCCACCAAACCAGGTCGATCATCGCTTCCTTTAGAAATGGACAGCATCGGAGGCGATACGCCTTCCTCCAATACACCCGAAAAAGTTTTCTCCACTTTGATTTTCACATCTTTTTCATCATCAAAGGAATCACGGTGATATCCTGAGTCACCAAGTGATCCGGGCACGCGCACTATTGTGGTGGAGCCGATTTCCAAATCCATGACCGAAGTCGTGGGTGGAATCCGGATACCCACTGGCCCGGACGACCAACTATCGGAGGGGTTACTCCGTTGATCCTGATCAGCATCGGAATCAGATGAATCACCATTGTGGTGACTGATCTGATCCTCCCGGTCATCTGGCCGGTCTTCATGCTCGTCAGGATCTATGTTTATCTTCATCTCACCTTGTGTACCTGTTGATCGGGGGTGGTTACACTCACTTAGGTGGACTCGGTGACGAAAACGATGATCTTGATTAGGTCGGAGGGGATGACCTTCTCGAGACGGGGGGTGTCCTGGGGTGGAAATCTTCACCGGAGAACGGGTTGGGGTCGATACTTAATCAGTATCTAAGCACTGATCGGGAAAGTTCGTCCGATCAGGCCAGCCAATGAGAGAGAGATAATAAGAAACCAAGAAAACGCGATCAAACCACGATCTTCCACAGTAATCCACAGACGTTATCTCCACAAAACCTTTTCCAATATCAATAACGTGTTCTAAACACGTGCGCGTGGGCGGTGAGGCTTGATCACCTAAACAAACCCGTCGGGGGTCTCCCGGTAAGCCAAAATGCGTCTAAGCGCGTCTTAGCCTGGAATTAGTTGAGCAAGAGGGGGTGTGGTGTAGTCGCTCTCAGAAAATCTTCCTGAGACGCGAACACCCACGGGGGTCCCAGACGACTGACTATCGGAGGGGGTACTCCGTCCATCCGAGTCATGATCCGATCCGGCATCCGGCCGGCTTGATCGGTCACTTCCATCCGCTTGATCGTGACTGCTCGGATGTTGCATGTTGAAAGCTCACCTTGTGTACCCGTCAGTACTGGGTGGTTTGCTCTCCTGGTGGACCCTAGGGCGAAAAGTGTAAATCCGTCCAATAGGGAGACGAGGGTTAGTACTAGGGGTAGCTCCTGGGCGGAAATCGTCACCGGGGAGCTCGTCTGGCAATACACTTGAACTTTGTATAGTGCCGGCTGGGCCGAGAATAGTCGATCGGCCAGCTAAACCAATATGACACTTGAAGTTTGTATAGTGCCGGCTGGACCGAGAATAATCAATCGGCCAGCCAAACCAATAACAATGAAGGGCGAATCCAAATGTGTATGTAAAGTAGATATAACTCCACACTCTTCCACAGGAGGCCAAAATAACGCCACTTCCCAATACTTAATACCGTGTTCAAAACACGGGCGACTTGAGGTGAGTATACGAAGACGCCGCGACTCCCGGTCAGGGAACTTCCGGTGGGTTAACTTAACCTTCCCCGGGTAAACCAATAGTAGCAAGAGGGGACCTTGTTAGCCCTCTGCTGTGAACCAATGAAAGCGACTTGTGTCTAGGAAAGCGAAACGTATACTGATTTATCCTATATCCAATACTCCCTTCTGTGTAACCTACCCCAAATAACACGGCTGTCCAGTCATGTGCCTTACCCGAAGTAGCCCAGTTAACTCCGATTTTATGTGCCCGCTTGGCCGGTACACCAACCCCAGATGGTACCAACCCGGACGGTACACCGAACCCATCTGGTACCAATCCGAATGGTACATTGTACCCGGTCGGCTCGGCCGGATAACCACCCATCCGAGCTCCTCGGCCGCTGGCGCCAGCGATTCCTTGGCGGCTTCTCATCCGATCCGGGTGCCTCCTTCATCCACTAGACAATCATCTTCCTTCAGGCTCCCTTCACCCATTCCTTACAAACACCCCGCGCCTCGGCCGTCCGCCAATCAGAATGCGCCCTTTGGAAAGTACTTTGCATTATTTCATAAGCCACTTTACCACAGGCGCCCCTGAGTCGCGTCTCGGCCGCACAACGGTTGGGGCACGATCTCACTCGAACTCACTTGACCTGATACCGCTCATCCATGCCTCGCTTTGGTACGTCGCCCCACTAATTTATAACACTTTCGTGAACCCGATCAGCCCCGGCCAGGTCACGTCCCAAACGTCGACCCCCCCGACCGGCAGCCAAACCTAAGATCCGGAAGAGTGCTCTACTCCTTGCGCCCTCTTTCCCCAAACATCCGCTTCTGCGGTTATCGGGCGGGCGCTTCCCCAGTAGGGCGGATTGGTCCGCCATCCTACCTTGGCCAGTCGAGCAACTGAGCAATACCAGTCTCGCTAATATCTCCAGTTCCCAGCTCGCTCACTCCGTATCCCGTCCACCTCTCTGGTTGTTCCCTCGATCCCACAAGACGCCTTCATTAGAGACTTGGAATCCTGACCTGATGGTGTCGGGCGCCATCGACGCACTCATGAAGACCAAACCTTGGAAAATCCTGAACACCAAGATGCCGGATATGGGGCTTCCATCCAGCCCATGGTTCACGGAATTCAAGGCGAGACTTCATGATTTCACCGTGGCTCACGCTTGGGCCATCTGGGAGTCTACCCACTTCCTGTACATCTCTGCAGAGGACAAGCGAGTGGACGAATCTCTCCGCAGGTACTCCCTTGCCCGTAAGAATCGTCGGGGGCGAGCTTCCGAGGCGTGGGTCCGTCTGTGTACGTTCATCATGGAGGGTATCCGGGATGGTAACTGTGACTTGGACCTGTTTCTCTTCCCGTTCATGCTCCATCTACCAAACCGCAGGTGCGGAAATGCAGCGGAAGGAGGGACGTGGTATCCCGGCCTGGGTGCGCTGGATCAGACTACCTCCCTTTCCGAATCTCTGGAGGCCATTGACCAGCAAGATCCTTGGCGCAATCAATACCGCGCACGGCCCTCCGACCACCCTGGACTTCAGGTGACTCGGCTCCACGGCAAGTACAGTCATCCACGGGGATGAGCAATCGGGCTTACTTTAACTCTTTTATTTCTCTCGTTTCTTTTTTAATATATCCATCCGTTCCTCTTTCGTTCCCACTCCAAACATTTACTGTTGACTACTAACCGTGGTTAGTCTCGTCCAGCCTGCTTGGGGGTCCGCCTAGAGGGACCTTTTATTGCCGCAGGGCAATTCTTGGTCCGATCGGGCGTGAACGTCCTGTTCCCAGTCACGGTCGCCATATTCCTCTTCCACGGGATGGCTATATCCGGGTGAGGGGTCCTCGTATCTAGCGGCCGGTTTAATTATCTCCAATAGCTTATTCATCTCCGCCAATCCGTCTAACTACACTGGATCTGAAACGGTGAGACCGATCTGACCTCGCATGGCCAAGGTGGCCAGATGGTCTGCGCTGTTATTCCACTCTCGTTTGACGTGCAGCAATTCGTGTTCCGGCCATCTCCGCAAGGCGGACATAACCCGATCATTTAACAATCTCAGCCGAGGCGCCTTGCAATCTATCTCTCCTGTGATTTGCCGGATCACCAGGTTGGAATCACCACATATGATGATCCGCCCCTGTGTCTGGCCAGCCAACAGATCTAGGTAAAGCAACAGTCCTCTATACTCCGCTTCGTTCACCGTGATGCCAGGCGTAAAATCCGAGGCGGCCGCGACCACTTTCCATTCGGGCAGCTTCCCCACAATGGCACTATATGCCCCGACCCCTTTCTTTACACTCGCCGACCCATCGAAACTCAGAACCATTAGTTCCTCCGTGGGTCCCACTGTTGGCGGCGGTAATACGATAGTTTGTCGAGGCTGCTTCCGAGGCGCGATCGCTATCAGTGCTTCCTCCACTTCTGCCCTTGGGGTAATGCTGGCAGCCAGTGTGCCCAGTATTTTCTCTTCCCCTTTAGTACACTTAATCACTTCGAGGGACCACTGAGACAGCAGAGCCGCCCATCTCCCCAGCCGGCCGTCAATTCCATTCGCCGTCAGGAGCCACGATAGGGTCGACCGTCTAGATAGTACCTTGATAGGCCGAGACACCAACATAGTATAACACACATCCAAGATCCGCAATAAAGCCAAAACTTCTTTATCCACCAATCCGTAATTGACTTCATTAGCCTTCAGGGTCCGGCTGGTGAAGGTCACGGGACAGTACACTCCGTCGTGATCTTGCACGAGAGCGGCCGAGATGACCCACTTGTTAGCGTAGATGATGACCACCGGAGTCATATTAACATCGAAATGTTTCAGGACCGGTGTGGTCGCCATCTTCGCCTTTAACATACCAAAGGCCACCATCGCCCGGGTCATGTGGTCGTCCGGGCCGGCCGCTTGTCGGGGCGGAAAAGGGCGCCTTCTCATTGGCCGAAATAGCTAAAAAGGGCGGTATCTCATTGGCTGATATTGCCGGCCCGGCTTGCGTCTCCGCTTGCCTATCCTGCTCTCTCAGCTTATGGTAATCCACCTCCCGCAACTCATACAAGACCGCCGCATAGGCTGCAAAATCCTCGATGAACCGACTGTAATAATTCAGGCTGCCCAAAAAGGATTGCATAGCCTTTAGGGATCGCGGGAAAGGCAGATTACTCAAGGACTCCAAATCCTTCGGATTAGCCTCCAATCCGGCAATCGAAACCTGATGACCCAAATAGGTTACCTTAGTCTTTCCCCAGAAACTCTTAACCACACTAATCGAAAGATTCCACTTTTCACACGTAATCATCAACTTCTCCACTTTGTCACACAGTAAATTCCAGGTAGTTGCCGTAACGAGAATGTCATCAATGTAAGACCGCCGCCCCAAAACTGAAGGTTTTGGGTCGGGGTCCGGGTCACCTTCGGTGAACACATCCCCGACCAGAGCCGGATCTTGATCCGCCTTGATCTTGAAGTGTCCGTACAGCGCGTTATCTATCAGCCGTTGATAAATCTGCGGAGCATTCTTCAGACCGAACGGCATCCGATTCCACTCGAACAACCCGAAAGGCGTCACGAATGCAGAGATCTCCCGTGCACGATCGGTCATAGAGACCACCCAGAATCCGCTGGCCATGTCCAATGAGCAATACCACAAAACTTTATCCAAGTCCTCCAGCAGGTCGTTTATCAGCGGCATCGGGTAAACCATCAGCTTAGTCCGCCGGTTCACCAGCCGGTAGTCAATGCACAACCTTATATCCACCCCATTCTTCTTGATAATGATTACAATGGGCGAGGCCCATGGCGAGGTGGACGGCTGAATTATCTTGGTGGCCAGCAATCCCTTGATAAGCTCTGACAGCTTTTCCCGATACTGGGGGGCGACTCTTCGGCATCTCTGTGCGACCGGCTTGGCGCCTCCCACATCAATGTCACATATCGCCCCATGGGCGGCCGGAGGAAGTGCGTTCCCTGGTCCGATCAGCAGATGTCGTCTTTTCCATATAATATCCTTCAATCTGCCGATCTCTTCCGGGGTGTTCACATCCGGGTCTCCCACTTGTAGATCGTCGATAGTGACCGCTGGGGGGCAGGGGGTTACCTCAGGTAGCACCGCCATCTGATCTTCCATGCCTTCAACATATAGCTCGCCCCCTTCATGAATGCAGACTTGGTCGGCTTCGGCTGTTTCGGGCTCTTGATCGGCCGGCTGGGCCGATCCGCCTTCGGCTATTTCCGAATTTTGATCGGCCGGCTGGGCTGATCCGCCTTCACCTCGGTCGTCAAACCATCTGTCGACGGAGTTGACCGCATATGCAACTCTGCTTGGTCCTTTCTCCCGACCCTGTCGTTCGTCCGTCTTCCTCTGAGTGGGCAAAACCAGTTCCGCGATCGGGGCGTAGCTTCGGCCAATACGTTCAGCCGGATCCGGCGACGGCCGGCTCCGCGTCAATATTTTAGAAGGGGTCCGGTACTCGGGTTTATCCACCATCGGGGTCTGGTCCTCTTCTAATTCTTCCTCTTCGCTGACCAGATCGGTAGTTGCCTGAAAAGCCAGGTTTTGCCACTCGATATAGCGTCTTGAGCCAATAGTGACATAGCCCGGCCGGCGGGGTACTTTGTCCTCGGCCAGCCACATTCCAATGATCACATCTTCATGCAAGGTGAGGGGTTTTTCAGAGATGTTGGTCACGCTTATAGAGTTGAGATGACCACCCCCTTTAACAAACGATGGTACCCAGCACTCGCCCCTTGTCAGCCATAACTTACTCCGCCGGTCGTGTGGTCGTAACATTACTTCCACCGCTTTTCCCACTGGCACCGTTACAAACTGACCTAACTTGAGGAACTGGACGTGGGCGCCATATAAGGGCCGCCGGCCGGCCAGCTGGATCTGTACCTCGTCCGGCAACGTCAATGTTCCATGCGATAAGTCCAGCCGTATGCCGGCCGGGACCATAAAGTCCATGCCCAAAATTGCATCCTGCCCGGCCAGCTTGCCTAACCAGGCGGTAAAGTAATATACCAAAGACCCAGCTAACGTAATCTTGACTCTTGTCCTTCCTTGGGTCATGTATGAACTTTCTCCAATGCCGATACACTCCTGCCGCTTCGGCTCGTCTATCTCACACCCCACTTACGAGCAAAGGTGGTGTCCACGATAGACACTTCCGCGCCAGAGTCGAACAGCATGGTAGCTTTCTGGTTATTGATTTTCCCATCCGCCTTGGCCTGCTTGAACCATTTATCCAGCGAGTGATATTTCCAATAACCTCGTGACTCGCCGGGTAACAGGTTCAATTCCATACGCACTTCAGACCGAGAATACTCGTCCGTCCGTATACTGCTATCAGGAAGGGGTCAGCCGTGCTGCCCGGGGACCGGATGACGTAATCGTAAAACTTACATGTATTGTCGGTTACGCTTTGCTTTGCTTCTTGATTATCCTCCTTACCGACATATGCATAGATACTAACACTAGACCGCTCGGCTCGAACCAGATTCCAACCTGGCGAGCGATCTAGTTTAACATCTTTTCCACTCCGGGCGGCAGCATTCCAGCATGCTTGGTCGGGACGTACCACTTCTTCATCTGGTTGTAGAATTCTTCAATTGGGCACAGCCCCGCCTCATGCACCTCCCCGCAAGTCTTACACGTGAACAGGCAGTGTTCCGCCGGGTGTCCCTTCCTCTCGCACTTCTTGCACGTCAGCCGCTTCCAACAGCTCTGGTCGTCAAGCTTGGTGGACCCACAGTGGGTGCACTTGCGCCTGGGGTAATCCTGGTCAGTTCGAGCCGGAAAGCCCTTCGACTGACCGGACCCGGCTGGCAGCCGGGACGGCTGACTGCCTTCTGATGAAAAAAGGTACCGATACTGTTCCTCCTCAGACTCGCCCCCGGATCGGTGATACTCCTCTTCCGAGCTGGTCGCGTCTGACTCTCGGGCGACCATGCGGACGGCTCGGGCCGTCCTGGTAGATGGCGGCCGGCCTCCTTGATCCGCGTTAAATCTTGAAACGGCCAGTTCCAACTGCCGCCTTGGGGCCTCGCTTCTTCGCTCTTAGGTAGGTGCGCAACGTCAATTCCAGCTCCGTGGTGTTCTTCAATCGCAGTAACGCCAGCTGGTCTGCCAGCTCTCGATCGTCCAACGTGCTGATAAAATGTTCCACATGTTCACGGGCGGCTTCCGACCGGCTGGCATCTTCTTTAACGGGGATATCCGCCCTCATGCCAGCGACATTTAAGTGATGGAGATACCCCAGGGGGGTCTCATCCGCTCGCTTCTTGGTGTGGAAATATTGTCGCGCCGCTGACGTTCCAGATCCGCGGTATTGTTCCTCGAACGCACCGGCCAATCCCCTCCAGTTTCCTCGGATTTCCCGGCTGAGCTGTTGGATCCAGTTTTTCGCTGGACCTTTCATCAAATTCCCAAAGATCAGGCATTTCTCATAGCCCGACGTCCGGTCTCTGAGAAATGCCGACTTTGTCTTGCTCAGCCATCCTCGGGCTTGGTCCTCGTCCGTGTCGCGTCCGGTGAAGTCTTTCAGCTCGGACGTGGCCGACATTCGCACCCTCGTGATCGCTCCCGAATCCGCGTCAAACGCTTGAGCCGAGGCCATATGGGCTCGGCGGGCCATCCCCAGATCCAAGTCATCCGGATCGTAATGGTACTTGGCCGACTTGACGGATTCCATATCCACGTCGCTGAGAGACAGCTTCCTATTCGTTGGCCGACGTCCGGTCCGGCGACTTGTCTGGCGGCTCGGCGGGGCGGCATGAGGTTCACTCTGCTTGGACTGCACCGACTCCATGGCTTCGTCACTCGGCTCCCTCGCATAGTACTGGACTGGTTCGGACGCCTGCGTTCCACGACGAGCCGACTGGTCTGGTGACTTCGGACTGCCGCGGCTGGCGCTCAGCAGACGCTGCTCTTCCAAGTATCGCTCCATCATCGCCGAGAACATGTTTTGCAGGTGGTCCGGCACCTGAGGGGCGACTTGGGGGGCGACTTGAGGGGCGGCTTGAGGGGCGGCCGGGCTGCCAGATTGACATTCCTTCTTGATCTGCCCATCCGCGTCTTCGTCTTCCTTCTTCGGTTCTGGATCCGCCGTCGCCGTCCGCCAGGCCTGTACGCTGTACTGGCCGGCGTTCTTCCGCTCGGGCGTACCCGGATCCTCACGTCCTCCAAGTCTCATGACTGTCGCCACACGCGCTGCTCCCCTTGGCCCAAGCGTCATGCGGGTGATACCCACTGATGAATCAGATGAGTCTGCTTCCGAAGGGGCAGACTCGTACTGCGAAGAGCCTGAGTGTATCCCGGCTGGTTTGCTTGTCGCTGGCGGCGTGGACGGCGCCACTCCAGTCGTAGCTGTCATCTTTTTCGACGGCGGCGAGCAACCCACTAGCGGTACCAAGCGGTCATGCAGGGCGCTGGACGCCTCCTTTAACTTGTCCATCTTCAGATCAAACAACTCGTTCGGATCAAACACGCCGGTGTTAATGCCGGCTTGTTTGAGTTGATCGAATAGTCCTCTAATAAGGGACACGTGGCCGTCTGAGAGAGTTGGGGGAGAGACGGGACCTTTCAATCCGCCTATGATCTTCGGCCGTGTTATTTTCAGCACCTTATCCGTCCGCAAGAACTGCCCCAACTCGTGAAGATGGAAAGCACGCTCCAAGTCTATATCCGTCGATAGGCCGTCCTGCTTCTCTTCTTCCTCTTCGAAACGCGGTTTATCTTTGTGGGTCGGATAATCCAATTCCTGGCAATCCGGTCTCTTTAGGGGTAGGGGGGCCAGATCGCGACTTGGTCCCGATCCGGCCGGCTTACCACTCCGGTCGTATCCGACTTCCGCTTTTTCTTCCTTATTTTTTTCTTTTATATCGATAATATGCATTTGTTCGTTAGGATCATGGTCGGAACCATGATCCTTCCTCGGACTATGGCGACTTGCACCATAGTCCGATCCGGCTCCATCCGTGTAGCGGCCGGCACTACAGTAAGTAGTACCGTAACCCGGTACAGTACCGTAATCCGCCTCCGGCGGAGCCTCTAGGGGAGTAACTTCTTCTTTAATGTCAACCTCGAACCCCCCAAATCCGAGGCGACCATCGCATCCTTCCATCTTCAGCAGCATTAGGGGCGATACGCCTTCCCCCAATGCACCCGACACAACATCATCAACAAATTTGATAGGTTTGGGTCTTTCGCCCGCTAGGGACTCGCGGTGATATCCAGGGTCACCAAGAGATCCGGGCACGCGCACCATTGTGGTGTAGTCGCTCTCAGAAGTTCTTCCTGAGACGCGAACACCCACGGGGGGCCCAGACGACTGACTGGCGGAGGGGGTACTCCGTCCATCCGAGTCATGATCCGATCCGGCATCCGGCCGGCTGGATCGGTCACTTCCATCCGCTTGATCGTGACTGCTCGGATGTTGCATGTTGAAAGCTCACCTTGTGTACCCGTCAGTACTGGGTGGTTAGCTCTCCTGGTGGACCCTAGGGCGAAAAGTGTAAATCCGTCCGATAGGGAGATGAGGGTTAGGACTAGGGGTAGCTCCTGGGCGGAAATCGTCACCGGGGAGCTCGTCTGGCAATACACTTGAGCTTTGTATAGTGCCGGCTGGGCCGAGAATAGTCGATCGGCCAGCTAAACCAATAAGACACTTGAAGTTTGTATAGTACCGGCTGGACCGAGAATAATCAATCGGCCAGCTAAACCAATAATAATGAAGGCGAATCCAAATGTGTATATGAGGCAGATACAACTCCACACTCTTCCACAGAAGGCCAAAATGTCACCACTTCCCAATACCTAATACCGTGTTCAAAACACGGGCGACTTGAGGTGAGTATACGAAGTCGCCGCGACTCCCGGTCAGGGGACTTCCGGTGGGTTAACTTAACCTTCCCCGGGCAAACCAATAACAGCAAGAGGGACCTTGTTAGCCTTCTGCCGTGAACCAATGAAAGCGACTTGTGTCTAAGAAAGCGAAACGTATACTGATTTATCCTATATCCAATACTCCCTTCTGTGTAACCTACCCCAAATAACACGGCTGTCCAGTCATGTGCCTTACCCGAAGTAGCCCAGTTAACTCCGATTTTATGTGCCCGCTTGGCCGGTACACCAACCCCAGATGGTACCAACCCGGACGGTACACCGAACCCATCTGGTACCAATCCGAATGGTACATTGTACCCGGTCGGCTCGGCCGGATAACCACCCATCCGAGCTCCTCGGCCGCTGGCGCCAGCGATTCCTTGGCGGCTTCTCATCCGATCCGGGTGCCTCCTTCATCCACTAGACAATCATCTTCCTTCAGGCTCCCTTCACCCATTCCTTACAAACACCCCGCGCCTCGGCAGTCCGCCAATCAGAATGCGCCCTTTGGAAAGTACTTTGCATTATTTCATAAGCCACTTTACCACAGGGACTAGTCAACCCTGTGCTCCCAATGACCGCAGCACGTGGCGGAGCGACTCTTTGCTTAGGGGAAAAATC
>MIQA02001231.1:54866-80986 GCA_001887855.2 Sclerospora graminicola | reverse complement strand
CCAATCTTGTTGGGAAGAATCAGCGACATATATCTTAATAGCTCTGGTTAGCGTCTGTACCATCCGCTCGGCTTTACCGTCCGCTTTCGGCCGGTAGGCCATAATCGCACTTTGTTTCTGACCAAGCATATGATTAAACGATCGGAAATCTTCGGCCATAAAACCTGATTCCCGATCGTGCCTGATCACTTTACTTGCCCCAAACTGCCTAAAGACACTTTCCACATAACTGCAGGCAACTTGTTGGGCTGTTCGAGTAGATCCAGCTTTCGCGAACACCAATCCGGTAAACAGATCAGTCCAGATCATCAGTTCTGTATTGCCTTTGAACGATTTCGGCAAGGAAGAATGTGATCGCTATCACTTGAAAAGGGTAGGTCGCCTGGATATTCCAGGGCGATCTACCCCGAACAGTCGTCATACCCTTCCCGGTTTCGCAATCTGTACACGTTCCGACAAACTTTTGAACACTTCGATATAGACCTCTCCAGTGAAAATTCTTGCGAACTCTGTGGTATGTCCGACCAACACCCTGGTGGCCGCCCTCTAAACTGACATCATAATGGTGTAAAATATCGGCTTTAAGGTCTCCGAATCACCAATTTCGCTGATCGGTCCAGATCTGCGTCGGCCTGATCGGCTGGAAAATAATAGAACAGCAAATCTTTTCAACAATTTCGTAATTGGAAGCGATTTTTACACAATTCTTCGCCTCATTTTGGCTCAGTTTCTCCAGGTCTCCATTCAAAAATGCTTTCAAATCAACAATTCATTTTTCTTCGTCTTGCGCCTTGAGAATACTTTCAATCTACAGCTCTGCACTATTTCTTCCGCCAACCCTTCTCGAGAAGCCGGCCTGCTAGTGTTCGATCTGGTTCGTACCCTCGTCATGATCGAGATTTGTGCTGATTTCCCTTTATCTTCCGAGTGAATCAGCTCGGGTAATCTATTAATTTTGACCAATTCCTCCAGCACTGCATTATCGGTAATCATCGATCCAGTCTGATCACGCATGGCCATCGTGGCCAGGGGATCCGCAATCCTGTTCCAGTCGCGTTCACGTGTAAGAGGTCATGATTCGGCCATCCTCGTTGGGTTTTCATAACGCGATCATTTAACGACTTCAAGCGCGGAGCTTTGCAGTCGATCTCTCCGGTGATCTGCCGGATCACCAAATTTGAATCCCCACATATGATTACCCTTCCACTCTTTTCTTCTTGAAGGAGATCCAAACCCAGCAGCAAACCACGGTATTCGGCTTCATTGACTGGTATATTACCACAATCTTATCGATATTTAGAACCGTATCGTTACGGGGTGATTTTAAGAATCGTGGCCTCGGCAGCTCACCGAGACTAAATTTTTTACCTCCCTCGAGAACTTTAGCGCCTAAACCACTAGATAAACCCTTGAATATAATATCCAAGCGAGATTTTCGTTTCGGGTTCCACAATTCCTTGTCGGTTGCTTGCCCTGTCGGATCTAAATTAAAGCGTACACTTGCAGCAAAAAGCATTTTGAAGAATGCGATGCGCAAACGTAACTCAGTCAGTGTCAGCGGCGTCGTGAACACTTCATCAATATAGAAGATATAAACCACCCCCGACGCCGCTGTCAAACGAAACCATACGGAACAATGCTAAGAGGAGAGAACTTTAGCCAGCACCTGTACGTCCACAGATTCCTTTTCTCACGGTGAAGGAAGCGCTCCAGAGTACTGGCGCTGTCTTGACATCGTACTTGACATACACGTTAACGAAATGTGCTCAGGTCAATAAGGGCGCAACTCGAGCACATGCGACTTGGGAGAAGTAAAGTGACCATAGTGTTGCGCATACAACGTGACAAATTCCGTGTCAATATGGCAGTACCCAGCGACACGCTCGACGCTATTCATCATGTTGTCCATATTCAGGCCTCTTAAAAGTAGGTAGAACTACCTATCTATCTAATTTAGTGGAAAATAGATATTCTGGCAAACCCGTATTAGGTAGGCGTCCAAAATTGTATTGGGTCTGGCAAAAAGCAAATTAGGTACTCTTGCAGCATCCAAATTTTAAGATAAACCAACCAATAAAGTACCATAACCACGATGGACGGCATGGGCTTTTCATCTTTTGATCGGCACTTAGTAGAGATGCCCATGCAGATATGCATGCTGAAGCTCGTGTTGATGCTTGTGTTGTCAGTTATGTTTGGATTCTGATGGAAACGACGTTCTCAATGCAGCAGCACTTTATCCATCGGGAGGCTACTCGTGCGTCAGATAGGTGCATGAACCAGCAAATTCGAGCTACAATCAGGTTAAAGATGCGTCCGAGGTTGTGGCAGTGATTCAAGATGATGGTACATTGTGGTGGATGATGTGAGTAACATGGAGTGAAGATCATTGAACTACATGAAAAAATATATTAGAAAGGATAGGGGCGTTTTTCTAATGACACAACCATTTCAGCCTGCCGACTATACAAACTAGATTCTAAACGTGTAGCAATCCCACAAGCACATAAACCCACTTGGGCTTGACAACTTTCACTTTTGTGTGCGTTTTTGGGTAAAAATAGTCCAAATTTTCATGTCAAAATAGGCATTCTGAAATATTTTGGATTAGGCATTCTGTACTTTTTCTCGACAACTACCTACTTTAAAGAGGCCTGTCCATATCGATGTTGTACCGAATGATCCAATTCAGTAGGGACGTTATTTTTTGCGAGTAACTTGATAGCAATCCCACTAGAGCACAGGAGATTACCTGTTATACAAACGGTATTACGAATAATCCTGGCGGGGATTGCAATGCCTTGACAATATATTTAAGAGCCCCATATATGCTCCTTTCACGCAGACATTGAATGAATTGATAACATTTGGAGTTTTCGGATGGTCGAGCAAAGTCAACGCATGCAGGCGTTGAAGACTGATGAGAATACGAAGGCGCTTCTACTGTTAAAATCTGATTAACCGTTGGCTCGGTGTTTGATTAGATTCCTTGGCGGCCAATTGCTTTAACAGTCGCCTTGTTCGTCAGTCAAGACCGCTTGTAGTAGATACATACTGTGAACAACACCAACAGCAACATTGGCCGTGGATGTCTGGACTGACAACATGCTCAAAAATACGAGTGTCATGAAAACAAATTGCAAGATGGCGGTATCGAGCTTTTATTCTGCTATATTGCAATAACACAATGAATCTATTGTACGACTTCCTTCGAAGGACATGTAAATATGTACCAATAGTATTCAAATCGTTAGAAATGCGGTTGAAAAGGGAGTTGTATAAAAAAACGCATTGTTTGTTTTGTCACTTGTGCAACAAGGATTGATAAATGGTTTTCGATGTGCTAATTCAAGAGCCATGTTAAGATATCTTGAGATGTATGTGATTAAGATATAAGCGCTATGCGTTGGTTGTCGGCCAAAAACATGGCGCGGTTTCGAATTGGCGCGGTATAAGTGGTTCGAAGGTAGATAAAAGTAGGCAAAACTAATCAGTCAGATCATACCTTTGATTCGCCTTCAACGCCCTTTTCTCATATGTCTGGATCTGTAGGTTTTGTTGATTGGCTGAAATGTGCTGGTCAGTGTATCCCGCCGCAGGACTCGATCACACCACGCGCCAAGGTTTGTAGGCCGTGGTCCACGGCCAGGAACAACTCAGGTGAAAACCACAGATCACGATGGGGAAACAGCTATGGGCCGACGGAGAGGTGTATGTGCTGACTTATTTTCTCGGTTCACCTCTAGAGGCGTATAGCATGGTCGTCAAACCCTTCTACGAAAACGCGAAGAATCGTTTAGACAGCCAAGATTACGAAGAGTCAACGACTCAAATCAAAACACAATAAACAGTAGTAGAGAGCTCATACAAGTCGTACAAGTTAAAGCTCAGCATGTCCGGCTATGGTGTGAAAGAATCAGACTCACAAGGCATTCGAAAAAAGTGTTCATTTGCTTATGAGATGGACGAAATTCTGGGCACCCGCCACAATACATTTGGGTTTCTTATGGAAGAAACTAATCAGCAATCACCCATCCGGATGCTTTGCTGGCAGGAACAACATCTATCTGTGGTTCAATCCAGTCGTCCATGATTCACGATAAGATTAAACGTCGTGGAAGGATCCAAATGATTCTTTTGATCTGGCAGGAACTGCTTGAATTCAAACAACAAGTTGGCGTGGGCGTCCATTTCTTTTGAGCACTTAAGCATGTCGAGAGATGGTTCCGCGATCCACGAACAAAGCACAGTTTTCTGTGTCTTTTCTTCACTTGCTAAGCTCTTAAATTTCTGAGAGAGTAACGAGTCCCGAGTTTCCTTTTCGAGAAACGTCAGCGCCGCTTCTTTGAAGGACCGGGTCGTCTTGGCGTTAAACGGCAGCTTGATCGAACTCGCCTTCTCAAACATTTTGTTGGCTTGGGTGGTCAACACGCACTGACGCTCCCATCCATTTCGACATACTCCCACTGCTTGCCCAATGTCGCGATCCTCCCCGTTGCCCATGATAGCGCTACTCAATTTTCCACACATTTTGATCTTCATCAGCAATAACGATATCTAAGATCAGTCGATCCACACGGTATTAAACGTATCATCAACAGTAATGGATTGTACATTCCCAACGCGCACGTCAAATAATTCTTCCAATATAACGATACCACTTAATTTCGACAGTATTTGAACATGGCGGGAAAAGAGCAAAATCACGTGTAATTGCGTCACTGCCATGGAAATCGGCGGTGTCCAAGCACGACTACCAGATGACGTTTCAGGCTTGTTTGGGTACGCTAAGAGCCCGTACCTGTCATCACGTTCTCCATGGTCGTTGAAAGCCAAGATACAAATTCTCCATGGTACACTCTTTCTCCCGTGAAGAGGTCAAAGCCTTTTGCCCCTTCCCGCTCTTGTTTTGCATAAAAAGGCAATTCGTCCCTCGTAATCTTGCCTGGTAACTCCTGAAAGCTCCGTTTCCCACCTTGACGTGCTCACTAGTTATGGTTTTCCATGGGCTCCCCCGCCAAGGACCGCGTCGGCCGTTTCCCAGACGATGACGTCGTGAGGATCACATAGTAGCGCATATCCCCCGATGGAGCTTTTCAGTGTTGAAACGCAAGACCGGCAATTGGCCCTTGATTCGAAATTTGGTATAGGTTTTCTCTTTCGCCCTTCAAACTCCGATTCAAACACGACACCCGAGTATGTACTTATTAAAATTGATTGAGACGCGTCGGGTGATCCGGATTGACGAACCCGCGACACACGTAAACTGTAAAAGATCGGGCTTCCATGATTTTTTTCGGAACCATAGAACCCGTATGAATATAGAAATTTGATCCATTTTTCATGGAAATGAGTACCAGGGCGCCAGTAGAATCAACAAAGACGTTGG
This sequence comes from Sclerospora graminicola, assembly GCA_001887855.2. Taxonomy (NCBI): domain Eukaryota; phylum Oomycota; class Peronosporomycetes; order Peronosporales; family Peronosporaceae; genus Sclerospora; species Sclerospora graminicola. The sequence continues at coordinate 75,597 of MIQA02001231.1, read as the reverse complement.
ACATGGCCACACGGGGTCCAATTATGATTTCTTCCACGGTGCCGGTGCTATCGGTTGTTTCCGTAGTGCACCATGAGAGCAAGCCTTCCTTGCAAATGCTACAGAGAATAACGAGAGAAATGATGATTACCAGTCGTGGTTTACTATATCCGAGCTTCCCGGTCTTGGGGTTCTGCTTCTTAATTCGAACGATAAAGCCCACTCATGCAACAATATGGAACAAATAATTAGTGCACAAAAGCTTCGAATTTTACGACCTACATTTCATTTTAGACAAAGAGACGCAGTTCCTCGGACGTAAAATAAATTTCTGACTTGTAGTCTTGTGTCTTTTCAGTTTCGGCTTCTTCTTCATCATCAATGCTTGAGTCATCTCTCGTCTCAAATGGCTCTTCCTGCATGTTGATACTGATATATTGCAATACAAAGCATGCTCTCTGGGGATTGAAGATGCGCTTCGTCGCTCTTCCAATGCCCAGGTAGCATCCGTGCGATCACAGAATCGGAAACCTAGCCTCCATCATGCCTAGGCAATGCTCAATAGCAATTCGCGCGCGAGCAATTCGGTGGTTGAAATGAGCATTCTCACGCGTGTTGAAGCGGGGCGTTTGTATGGCGAACAAGTAAACGAGAAACAGAACGCCGTAGACACTGTCTCCAAATAAAAACTCCCCCTGCGCAAAGAAATGGCTGTGCGATATGGTCGCAAATGATAGTGTCCGTTTGTCATGCACCGAACAGGGTATTCCAAGCTATAAACGTAGTTTAAGAAAATTATTGGAGCACGCATAAAATTAACAAATGCAGTTACCTGGTAGAAGTGATCGCAAATAATTTGGGCATTGAAGAAGTAGCCTGATTTCTGGAAAAGTAATATTCTGGATTAACAGGCGGGGCGAGCGCAATTTATACACCTGCGCCGTCAATAAACCCAATACAATTTTTGAATCCCGTAATGCACTCGACATGTACCTTGATTACTTAGCACTCATATATGTCAGGCCAGCGGATAATGTTGATTCAAAAGATAGCAAAGCTTCCACAACACGATTACTGAACTTCTGTACAGATCCTAAAAAATGTATTAGAGTAAAAAACGGATATTAGAAAGATTAAGATACGACCTTTGCCGATACCAAAATGTTGTGCCGTTTTATGATATGAAAGCGATTGAAGAGGCCAAAGAAAAACTTCTAGATGCAGCTGGATGGGGGCTTGCTTCTGCTTTCCATGGGTCTTCGCAAAAACTGCGTGATTACATACAAGCTCTAAGACGTAAGCAAACGTCTGAACGCTGACTCAGTTCTCGGCCGGATCTCGTTGAGTCCAAACTGAAAATTCTTTCGGGATTCCACTTGCAGCGTTTTGATACAGCGCTGCGATGCAGATAACGCGTAATTATAAAATGCTAGCTGCGCGAGGAAAAGGGAATCTTCTCACTCTTCTTCGCTTTCTGACTCATCGCTCGAGTCAGAGAGCACGCAATTGCTCTCATCCAAAGGGTAGCGGCGCCTCTCGTGCCAGCCTTCGCCATCTTTTTCTTGGAGTGAGAACAGGTGTAGGCTACTTTCCTGCCATCGGCTAATAAAAATTTGGCGGCATTCTTGCAGGTAAATGGTACTCACGGTTCGCAGGCTGTAGGTTCGCCCTGATTGGTCGTATTGTTCGACCTACGAAGTACCTACATTCCAACGCTATAGACGGCGATAAAAGCAATCTTTAATCTGAGCACATGTCCGAATAGCCACGTTCACGGCTATCAAAACCTCATTTTTACCGATTTTTTGCAGTGATTGGCTGCTGTCAACGCCTGCTTTAGTCCAAAACTCAACATTGGCCTCCGACCAGTTTTGCGCGCTTTTTTTGTATTACATGTAGTTGGCTTGTGAGAATGTTTTTTTAGATAACCTTTTCCTACCACGCTCCTGATCTACAATATTTTATGCTATGATAACATAATACAGTTGTAGAGGTATACAGTTTTGACACCCACCTTGTAACGTCAAATATAGTTGGCGCTAAAATCATATCGAGAAAATATAAAATCATGAAGATTGATAGATATGTCATTTTGGCCTATCAGTATTGAGAAATCCCTACGTCATTTATTGATTGGTAAATATGATCGGAGCGCACTATAATGGTTTTTTCATTTGGGATCCATTTTAGCGCACTAAACTGATACTTTACGTTACTTTCAGATGACGATATGCTATATTTGGCCTAATGTCTTTTGCCCCAACGTTTGCCAAGAAAAAAACGAAACATGTCGGAACTTAAGTCCGCGGCGTCACCGCATGTTGTCCTGCTTTCGTACTGGGTCTTTTTCATCTGGTGGCTTCTCATTCTTGCCGTGCATGTGATGGCTGGGACCTACACGGCCTCGTATGCTTACTCATATTGGATACTTCACAAAACGTACCTAAACTATTATCTGGAAATGTATCAAATTGGGATGCCATCCCCATACCATCACATTATTGTAATGGTCCATATCATATTGTCTGCATTACATGGTATATGTATTGTCTTTATGGTAGGCGGGTCACTCAAGCAACACGCTTTTGCCTTTACGCCCTGGTCATCTTGTCAAATTCTCCATACTGAAATTCAGTCATCTCCTCTTCCTAAGTCGACTAAATGGCAAAACTTCATCAAAAACGTAACTCGATATGGCTCTTGTGGCGTAGGTGGCAAATACTTTCACACGGTGCTCCTCTGTCGTGAACTGATCGAGACAGCACTTCAGACGGTACAAGCGTATCGCATGAGTGTTTTATTGCCACGAAAGGTACTCAATCAATCCTACGTGGGGATGCTCGTGACGAATTGCTGGTCTTCCGTCTTGGTCTATTCCTTCTTTTTCAAAGGGAATGAAGCTCGAAGACGGTTCGTTTGCATCGTCTTGGACTGCGTGCTGGATCTCATGGCTTCTATGGGCATCGAGCTCATTATTTTGCTCAGTTATGTTGGCGACTATGACCCCAAATTACGAGGATTCCCAGATGCTTTGTGGCAAAATGATGAGTGGGCCGCGAGCGTTTTCAATGAATTTCGAATGATTGTCGTCGTCTCCTGGTCAGATTTGGCGAGTCGGGTCATCTTTGCACTTGGTCTCATTATGACGACCACCAAGATGAAAGCCTTTTTGTATCAACGTCAATACAATGGAAATCGAGTGGGTCTCTCTACCACAGCACCAAGTATAGATACATTGCATGCTGCAAAAGGGCAGATCCCAGCCGAAAAGCTCGATGCACTGGTACCAAGTCCGCCCAAAAAAGTCTCAGCGGCAGCAATCGCAACGTCAGGGATGGAAAAGTATCATCGCTGGAACCTACGCACACGTGGTGGACAGTATTTGGTCAAGACTGTACATCTAATCTTTGGAGTCTGGGGGTTCGTCGTGCTAGGTTTTCATATCCACGCGTCGCTGCAGCCAGAACTACGACAGTGTCTCATCCAACTGAAGCCGTGGTTGGTTTCTAAACCTCCCTGCTTTCTTATTGGGATTGATTGCTATACTTTAGGTATTTCAGGGACAAGGAACGAAGTGGAAAAACAATGGATCGAGTTTGACAGTTTCACGGTGTTTCAGCTTCTGATTCGACACTGCTACAACCTTGAAATTCCAGATTCCATCCAGCAATTTCGAAACCTCCATGTAATTAAAGTATACAATTCCACCATTGTCGAATGGACCGAATCCGCTGCACTCACGAACACTCATCATCCGAATTTGTATTCTGCCTTCATCGCTCGAGGAAATTTGACGGGCGGGTTGTTACCTGCTGGGCTTCAATCGAGTGATTTCCCACACCAATTACGCACGATTGAATTTTGTGTTACAAACCTGCGTGCTTTGCCTGATAATCTCGATCTCAAGTGGCGACAGAACTCGCGTCTCCAATTTGAGTACAGCCAGCTCATGGAGGTCCCTTCCGTGCTTGTACGACTAGAGCCGAGTTATTTGGTACTTACTGGTAGCCTCATGACCAGTATTCCTTCGGCTGTTTTTGAAATCCCAGGCTTGTTAAGCCTTGGACTCGGTGAAATGAATCTCAACGAGCTGCCTCGCAATGTCACAAACATGTCTAAAGCACTGAAAATAATGTTTCTCGATGGGACTGGCATTTCCTTTTTTTGGAAGTGGATCGATGACTTTATTACACTTGAAAGAGGCGGCCAAATCGTTGCGACAGGCTCTCCGTACTGCCTCGAGCTCGAAGAAATAAGCCACGGTACAGCATTCTCGTTCAGTGCTGCCCCATCACCGGAATACTCTTCTGTTTTGATGAATCCGACCTCAAAAAATTTGCCATTTATTTGGTACGCTGTTAAGTGTGCTAATTTCCAAGGACCATTTTTTTACTGTGTTACGTGCGACGATGCCGTGATGGCGATTAGCATCCCACCTCCACTTGCAAGACCATAATATAACTGTTTCCTATTCCCACGTACTCCATGAATAACAGAGAAAAGTGAACTAACGTTACTTCGAAGTATCCATATTTTTGATTCAACGGAAAAAGATATTTTGTTCTTTCTAGGAGATCAATCGACGGCTCGGTGTGTCCAAAAAATGGTTACACCATCAAAAAATATTTAGTCAAACCAGAAATCGTTAAATTGTTCCGTCCCATTGTTTAAACACTGAAATTAAGGTAAAAAATACTCTTCTTTTTGTTTTTAATTAATCAAAATATAGAGGCTTCATTTGACGCTGTGAAAGAATCGGACAATAACTATGGGATGACAATTTACGCCCCACTTCGTATTTTTATTAGTGAAGTGCAACCGCCGGTCGCAATATATGCTATTTACAGGTGCTCACGAAGGTAGATTTTGTTTATAGAATACTTGTTTTTCCAGTCAACGTGCCGTACCGGAACCCTGTTGATGTTATGCATGGAGATGAAGAGCGCACTCACTCGAATACTGCCGTGCCTTTTATCAGTCGTTAATATATATTCGTACACCGCTCGCCGTAGCCCTTCAGTCAAATTCTTCTTCTTCATAGGAATTACTAGTAGGGGTACCCATGGGTCTGTAATCAATTTCCTGCGCTCTCATTGGCCTGCGAGGGGGGTCCACAGCATTTAATTGGCTGAAAGAGTCACCCAAGGCAGAGGAGGGGGGCTACGCTTTTAATTGTATAGATAGCATCATGAGGCCTCTCATCTTTACCACATGGCATTTATCCAAAATGGTCCATCAAAAATCAGAATTTTGTATCAATGCGAAGCTGATTTTCTCCATTACTAGAACCCTGATCGGCAGAGGGGGGGGGGCAAAATGCATCTATCTACCGGTGCTACGTCAAATGACCCACGTGGTTTTGGTGCAAAACTTCAGCTAGCTGATAGCTTAAAACCCCAATGTATCATCAAATGAATATCCTATTAGGCCTCTATATTTGATATAATTCATATCAAAAAACAGTATTTCTGACCTTAATCTCAGTGTATAAACAACAATCCGACAGTAACTTTAGGGGGGAGTACGTCCCTCCACTGTCGTAAAAAATTAAGCATTATGCTATGCGATTATAAAGTCAATACATCTTAAGTGGGGTGTAATGGGGTGCCATTACATAATGAAACTTAATTTTTGTGTTGAAGTCTTTTGGGTTCTAGCGTGTCATAGTCTAGTAAATCTATACAAACGATGAATCGCATGTTTTGCTTATCTACAATATTAACACGTCATGCTTGTCTAAAAATAGGCGTGTAGAGTGTATAAGTTGGTGTGTAGCGAGCTTGTTAAGATGGCTTAGAAGAAGGTCGCTCGGTCTTTACGGTCCCGTTCTATAGACTAACCAAGCAAGTATTTCACCTAGTCTAAATATGTCATATTGCTTCAGGGCAGATTTGATTTCATTGACGAGGGCAGGTGTTGGAGCGATGATTAGAAGATCGTCAACATAACTTTGTACGGGTGAGTAAGAACTGTTTTGCGTGGAGAGGCGGTAACAAAACGAGAATGACACAACTCCCACTTATGAGCGGAAACGGTTTGCACTCACTCATTTTCCACTCCTTTTCCAGCGGGTTCTACCCATACTTAAACACAAAGCCCCGCCGACACGGACACCTGGTGCTGTCCATGCGTTCCAACTCGATTCCAGTTAGCAATAGGTCTTATTTGATGAAACGTTATACTTCTACAGCTTTATTACGTTTGCATATAGTACAATATTACAGATCTGGAGCGTGGTAGGGAAAGGTTTATTTATTAAATAATTTTCGCAAGCCGCCCAGTACAAAGACCAAGTTATTACAGCGCACTAAACTGAGCGGAAGCAAAATGATGATTATCGGATTGAAGCAGTCCCTGAAAACAGCTAAGCACTGCGAAAAATCGGTAAAAATTAGGGTTGGTTTGCCTGTGATTGTGGCTATTCGGACATGTGCTCAGATTTACCATTGCTTTTGCGAGTCGAAAGTAATGGTCATTTTCTTTAGGTATCCATTTCAGCGCACTAAACTGAAAGTTTACGCTAGACAGCAATATATCATGTCTGATTATGGAGCGATCCGACAAAAACACATCGATCTTTGATGAGACGTGGAATGCACCCCAGGAATCTCGCGAGGGTTTGATACCACACGCAAGGTGCCTGTTTGAGTCCATACAAGCTCTACTTGAGCTTGCACACCAAATGCTCTTCTCCTGGGATATTAAATCCTTCAGAGTGATCCATATATTTTTTTTCATCCAGAAAACCATTCAGAAAAGCAGTCTTCACATCCATTTGGTGAATTTCATAGTTAAGGATTGATGCAATAGTAAGAGGAAGATGAAGGACTTCCATTCCTAAACACAAGGGCAAATATTTCTGTGTAGTCAGTTGGAGAAAACCTTTTATTACTAATCGAGCTTTAAATCGGTCTACATCACCGTTGCCGTTGTATTTGACAACCCATACCCATCGGTTTTGAAGTTCTTTCCTTCCGATGGTCGAGGGACAAGTATCCATGTGCCGTTATCATTGAGCAGCGTTGAACCAGTCTTCAGCATGAGAAGATGCCATAGCTTCGCGGAATGTACGCGGCTCGGCAATATAGCGGATAGCTAGAAAAGTGTAGATGAGATTGGTCTGACGATGTTCGTCTGCAATGTCCTCAGAACTATATTTTTTAAAGAGGAGCGGCTTTTTCAGGGGAAACGTCATTTAGTTTACCTATGTCATCAAACTTGCACTTGGTGCCTCGTTGGCTTTTTCAGGGGAAACGTCATTTAGTTTACCTATGTCATCAAACTTGCACTTGGTGCCTCGTTGGGATGGTTGAATAATAAAGCTATATGTTTGCTCATTTCGGTGCAAACATCAGCCAAAGGCGACAAATGTACTGATTGAACCGCCGTCCTAGATGCAGCACTCTCTGTAGGTTGACACGGGACTTTATGGGGTGTCGTAGGCAATATAATGCGCTCCGTATAAGAGGAAGTTTTATCTCTATTATTTTGTTCTAGCTTTGATGATCGTTTTGGTTTATCTAATCCTGATTCCGTCGGCAAAAATGCGAAGAAAGGAAATGCGGTTCCGTCAAAGGTAACATCACGGCTGTAGATAATCTTGCCAGTGGAAACATCAAGTGGTCGAAAACCACATTTACGGTCGGGTAGACCGAGATACATGCATATAGTAGCACGTGGTTCCGGTTTGTCCCGATGTTCTTTGGGGCGTGAACAAATGGTTTGCACCCAAAAACACGGAGGTTTATGACGGAAGGTTTCTTGCCATACCAAAGCTTATCAGACGTTTTGTTATTCGTAACCAGATGGGGGTCATGTTCACCAGGCCGGTAGTGTGGCGAACGCATTCAGCCCATAACTTACGAGGTATTTTTTCGTCCAATAGAGTTGCACGAACGCGTTCCATATAGGTGTGCATTCTTCTTTCAGCTACGCCATTCTGGTCAGGCGTGTATATTGGGTTTTGGTTCCGTACTTGTCCCACAACATTCCACCAAGTTTTTCAAACTCTTTCGCATTGTCAGCATGACGAGTTTTAATGTCGGGGTAAATTAATGGACGTATATTGGATAGTGTGAATGCGTGTGAGAGAGAAATTAAGCGCGTTGCAGCGAAAGTCTTCGTAGTATTTTTACGCACTCTGAACGAACTTTGATAATATATTTGACTGTGAAACGCGTACAGTCATCATAAGGCATAGAAAATAGCGACAACTGGTTGGACTTGTTGTCGACATAGGACCACATATATCACTATGGAATTTTTAAAGAGGAAATTTTGCACGTTCAACAATTCAATTTAGATTAAATGGTTGATGGTGAAACTTTGCTAGTGAACATGAGGAACATGTAATATCTAATTGCGATCCTACTCCATCGAGTTCATGATCGATGATCGCTTCATTCTTTAGCAAATTCTGCAATATACGAAAGTCAGGATGACCCATCCGTTTATGTAAATGTAAATTTGCTGACTTACCATGAAGGGTGGCCAGTGCCATCGGGTTGCTGGTTGATATCGACTTCGGACTTGCCATGAATTGGTACAAGTCCGCATGCGTGGCAATTTCGGCATTCACGCTAAAATGTTGACTCGTATTAATCGCGCATTGCATGCGAATAAAAGAGAAGAGAAAGTCTTCCTTTACAGCCGCAGGCACCGTAAACAAATTAAACTTGGGTTCGGGCCCGTATAGGACGTTGCGCAGCATGATCTTTGAGGTCATCCCTTGTAATCAACGACCTTGAGGGATATATCACCAATCGCAAGGATCGAGATTTGGTTCTTCCCACCTACAGTGATCTAGCCTGTGTAAGGCGTTGTTGTCATGAACCACGCTTGGTTATACGTTACGTGGCACGTACAACCAGAGTCGATTGTAAAGACCGGATCAACATCCGTGGAAGCCATCTTGGCTATCAAAGCGAACGTCGATACGGTGGCGGGAGTGATGGCAATCATGGCGTTGTTATGACGGGACTGGTGTTACCGTTGCCTTGGTTCGCATTGCCATGGTACCCATTAAAAAACCTGTGGGAGTCGTAGCCGGAATTTCCTTGGCCATTTCCACGTCCACCGTTACAGTTGCCGTGACCATATTTACGTTGGCCGTTGCCACATCGTCCTCTTATTGCCATTACGGTTCGTACCGCATGCCTACTGCTGTTGACGATTTCCATAATTGTGGGGAATGTTGCGCGAATGGCTCGGGCGCATACCCGGCTACTTAAAGTTGGGTGGAATCACCGTATTCTGTTTTACCTGACCTATGGACATGTCCTTCACCGACACTCAGCACGTAGCTGTGGTATGGTTAGATCGTTCAGAGTACGAGCACCTGCGCCGACCAGCAAGGGCTTAAGCATCCGGTACAGATGCAGCGGTTACCAGAGCACGTTCATTCTGGGTCTTTTTGCTCTAGAGAGTGCCACGAGACAGCGCAAATTGTCCTTGAGCAAGCCTCTTGGTCACATGGGACTCTAAGTTGCTTTTAAGCTCTCTGAGAGGCACAATCTCACGGTTTCCGCGCCAAATACGCATCTTACTCTCCCTCGATGCAGGTATCGCCTGAAGAGGAACACAGAGAAGACGTAGTCTTCAAAACTGTTGTTCAGTACGATATTTAGCCCACTCATGCCATCCTCGTACTTGAGAAAAATTCCGTCATGTCGCCGCCTTCCTGGTAACGAGCATTGAACAGGTAGTTCATGATACCGTAGGGATCACCGTATGCCTTGGTGCCATTATAGCGGTCGCATATCGCTTGATAGATGCCGTAGGCCTTCTGAAAGCCCTTGGCGATCTGAATGTGTTTGTCGTCTAGAGTTTTCATCAAAAACAACTTGAATTGCGCATTCAGGCGAGGCGTCTGTGCAGAAGCCAGAAGAACCTTTGTTTTCATCTTGGCCTTGGCCTTTGCCTTGGGTTGCGCCTTCGCCTTTGCAGCTGTTTCTTTCACTTTGGCGAGCTTTTTGGCTTTCAGAGTTCCGAAAGACTTGACTCGAGCAGAAGCATGGAGAACAGGGGTTGCAGGCACTGGTACGTCGTCATTATTTTCACCTTGGACTACTGGATCCTCGATCGTCAGTCGGCGGGCGTCGGTTGATGTCACGAAATCTTCTTCTTAGTCGTCGTGTTCTTGATCCGGTTCCAATTTTTTGCCTCGCGGGTCATTTTCTTCATCACAGTTAGAATACGAATCTGGATCGTCGTCGGTGACCGAAACCATGTCTTCGTCGTCATCGTCACCGACTGGTTTGAGATCGTAGTCGGGGTCTTCGATGGAGCGGAGCAGGTTCTTTCCGTCGAGGTATGCTTGGATCCGGGTCCAGACGTCAAAGTTGTCGGAGCCGGACAGGCGAGAAAAGTCGGATGAGGTGGAGCTTGGGCTCATAACCTGTTGAAGTGATAGCACGTTGCGCGCAAAAATAGCGAAGTCGAGAAAAAACTTGCTTCGAAGCAGGCAAAAGGAATTATATGTTTTATCAGAGACACTAAGCATTATGTCTGTAGAGTCATCCAAGTAGTCAGTAGAAACATTAACACTTTATGTCTCAATGCACATATACACAGCTGAAGTAGGTTGTACAAATGTATTTGTGTTGCTCTAATGTTGCACACGCTATCTTCGGACTACTGTTCACTGTATTATTACATTGTTATTCCGTCGGTTATTTTTGTTTTTACCAATCACCATCGCCCATCCGTTTCCTTTTTGCGCCTCCTCAAGAAACTAGTTAGTTGCTAATCCTCCATCGCCCCTACTCTCTCTCCTCCTCCTCCTCCTTTCGTCATGGCGATGCCCACGATGGCAGCAATTGCCAAGCGCATGACAGGCGCCGCAAACGATTCGAAATTCTTCAGCACCACGAAGAAAGGCGAGACGCATGAGTTACGTCAAGAATTAGCCAATCCGAGTCGAGAAAAAAAGAAAGATGCGGTCAAGAAAGTGATTGCCAACATGACGGTCGGGAAAGACGTGTCCATGTTGTTTACGGATGTGGTCAACTGTATCCAGACGGCGGATACGCAGCTAAAGAAACTCGTGTATTTGTATCTGATTAATTATGCCAAGAGTAATCCCGATCTTACCATCTTGGCCGTGAATACGTTCGTCAAGGACGCGGCCGACCCGAACCCGCTCATTCGCGCGCTTTCCGTGCGTACCATGGGCTGCATCCGCGTCGATCGGATCACGGAATATCTATGTGAACCCCTCCGCCGGTGTCTCCAAGACGACGATCCCTATGTCCGAAAAACCGCGGCCATTTGTGTCTCGAAGCTCTACGACATTAATCCCGAGATGGTCGAGGAGCAGGGATTTCTCGACATGTTGAAAGACTTGATCTCCGACTCGAATCCGACCGTTGTGGCCAATGCCATTGCCGCGTTGTCGGAAATTTCCGACAATAGTAACGGTGCCATGGCTTTTAAGATCACCAAGTCGGTGCTCCAGAAACTCTTGGCGGCATTGAACGAGTGCAATGAATGGGGACAAGTGTTTGTTCTCGATGCGCTCGCGGGCTACACGCCCGCGGATTCCCGCGAAGCCGAAGGCATTATTGAACGCGTGACGCCGCGGTTACAACACGCCAACTCGGCGGTCGTGCTCTCGGCTGTCAAAGTCATTATGAAATTTCTGGAAAAAGTCTCGGACGCCGATACCGAACGCAGTTTATCACGAAAGATGGCGCCGCCCCTCGTGACGCTCTTGTCCGCCGAGCCCGAGATCCAGTACGTGGCCTTGCGGAACATTAATTTGATTGTGCAGAAACGACCGGCCATTTTGGCCAATGAGATCAAAGTGTTTTTTTGCAAATACAACGACCCGATTTATGTGAAAATGGAGAAACTCGAGATTATTATCCGACTTGTCTCAGAACGCAACATTGAACAAGTGTTACTCGAGTTTAAAGAATATGCGACCGAAGTGGATGTGGAATTCGTCCGACGATCCGTGCGTGCCATCGGGCGGTGCGCCGTCAAGCTCGAGCGCGCGGCCGAGAAATGTATCAATGTCTTGCTCGAATTGATTCAGACCAAAGTCAATTATATTGTCCAGGAAGCCATTATTGTCATCAAAGACATTTTTCGAAAATATCCCAACCAGTACGAGAGCATCATTGCGACCTTGTGTGAAAATCTCGACACATTGGACGAACCCGAGGCAAAAGCATCAATGATTTGGATCATTGGCGAGTACGCTGAGCGAATTGACAATGCCGACGAGCTCTTGGACTCGTTCATGGACTCGTTTGACGATGAGACAGCTCAAGTGCAGCTCCAGCTCTTGACAGCGACAGTAAAACTCTTTTTAAAACGTCCGAACGAGACCCAAGAAATGGTCCAGAAAGTGTTACACAAAGCGACGGAAGAATCGGATAATCCTGATCTACGCGATCGAGGCTACGTCTACTGGCGTCTCTTGTCGGCGAATCCCGAAGCAGCGCATGCCGTCGTGCTGGCCGAGAAGCCCGTGATTAGTGACGATACGTTTGCTCTGGAACCTTCGGTGCTCGATGAATTGATTGGCAAAATCTCGACGCTCGCAAGTGTGTACCACAAAGTCCCAAGTGCTTTTGTCGTCCGTTCAACGGTCTCGGAGCTCCGGGAACAGCGTCCGGAAGAAGATCAGAGCAATGACGACGAAGACGATGATGGCCCGTCCGACCCGCAGGACGATGGAGCCAGTAGCCCACAAGCCGATACGCCCGTGGATTTACTCGATATGGGCGATCTCTCGCTCTCGGCGCCGCCTTTGACCGCCCCGGCTCCCGCAGCAGCTAGTTTAGTGGACCTGTTCGGGGCTCCCGCTGTCCCCCCTGCTCCAGTAGCTGTGAGTGGTCGTCCTAGTCCCCCCGGGGTTGCAAAAAAGATGTTGATGACGGCATCCCAAGGCAAAGGATTGGTTTTGATTGGTGCGTTTACTCGCCAAAATGGCACGTTTATCCTGGATGTGGACATGGAGAACCAATCCGCCGCACCCATTACGGGCATAAGTATCCAGTTTAACAAAAGTACGTTTGGGGTCGTGCCCATGCAAGCGACATTTACGTTTTCGCAGCCACTTAGTCCCGGTCAAAGCGTGCATCAGCTTGTCCCTTTGAGTGTGAGTCCCCAATTCGTCAACGCTGCCGTCGCTCCCAATCTGAACCTTCAAGTTGCAATCAAGAACAATTCGAGCGGCGACGTGGTGTATTTCCAGTCGGAACTCGATCTCTCGGCGCTTTTCACGGAAGCGGGGAAAATGGCGTCGAATGAGTTTATCTCCATGTGGCAGAGCATTGCAGAAGTGAATGAACAGTATTTCACGCTGAAAACCGGTGGGGCTACCGTCGAGGTCGTGGCGGAGCGACTTGGTCATCATAATGTCTTTTACGTCGCCAAACGACCGATTGAGAACAAGGAGATTGCGTATTTCTCGGTCAAGACCATGACAAATGTCGTGGCGCTCTTTGAACTCACGTTTGACAACTCGGGGACGACCAAAGTGTGTTTAAAGCTCGAGCAAAAGGCGTTTAGTGCCTTGCTCCAGCAAACAATCGAACGCTTGTTGGCTTGAAGTAGGGGCAGAGATAATCACGAACTAAGTGAGGTTTTTCTCTTTGATTAAGTATCGCTGTACAAGGACTAAGTATCCTAGTTGTCCTTACAATTTGGTGATGGAAGGTGGCAACAAAATAAGTTGCATGTATGAGACACTAGTGCTATGGGTATCTACGACGTAACGTTTTAGCAAGAAGGAAAGTCAGACAGTACCAGTAGTGTATCTTGTATGGAGCATTGCACTATATGTCTATTTAGTTGGGCCTTCTTAAAAAGTACTTCGGACGAGCGTAAGAGAAAGTGGCAACTAAATCAAAGTGCACGGTACATAGTTTTATACAATAGTATACACATTGCACTCATCGACTCATAATTCTCAAACTCAAGGTAGGTGGATCAGGCGTCGTCACCTTTCACAAGAAATCCAAAATGGCATGCTGAAGTGAATCGGGATGGTGCGCTTTCACCATATACGCGTCAGCTTGGCGGATTTTGGCCTCTTGGTTTGACACTAAAAAGCGAAGACGCTTGTTTTCCTCTTGAGCCTTGGCCAGATTATATTTTTCACTTGCAACTTTCTTCTCACTCAGCTGAGAAGATTCCACCCGGAGCTTTCGTAGATTATTCAGACGCTTTTCGAGCACCATTGATTCCTGACGGAGTAAAGCTACTTCTTTCTGTAAAAGTTTACACAATAAACAAACATGTTAATATCTCTATCGAATTCGTGAGCTAACTATCTTATCTTACGCACCCTTCGAGCAGCGTACGTGCACTTCTTTGTGCGCTTAGTGATTTTCTTGATGGGCTCGGAGTAGCTTCGGATAAAGGACGGTATAGGTAACGTCTGGGGGATGAAGAGGTTCATGAGATCTTGCACCTCGCGTTTGGAAAAGCAAGGGTTATAAATATCCACTGCTGTCGGTGTCGACGTGAAATTAAGTGGTGTGAATTCATCGACAAACTTTGCGTTGCTGCAGTCTTCAGCGTCCATTGATAGAAGAGTATCAATCTCATCTATAGCAATCAAGCTAGGAAGTTCCGAATCCATGAGCTCGTAATCATCAATGCTCAGAGTAGGAAATACTTGGAATGGCTCCAGTGACATGGTAGTGTTTTGTTCGTCTGGGATGTGTAAAAGGCGAGCAAAACTCGGTATCAACGTGGTTGCACGAGGAATTAAAAATGAGCGTCAATCTGTCAGTCAAGCCGCCGTTTTCGATGGGGCTCACCAAGTTACGTTCTAAGAGCTGTCAATGTTTGATGCGTGCTACTTTCAACTTGGCTGACGTACGTGATACCTATCTCAATGCCCTTCCCAGCGTGGCACTGGCCATAAACGAACCGTGCCCGTCAACAATCATCATTTCACTGGTATCTTGTTGACATTTTACTGCAGCTTAAAACCATAAGGTGACACTTGTCGTCGGCTGGTAATTTCTCACGCCGTGAATGCATTTGCCCATACTTCCGCATGGAAGCCGTCATTTGAATGGATTGCTGGAATAGAGGAGACCGGTATCACGTGGTGGGCTGCCATATGCTTGTTACCCTATTTTCACGAATTTCACTACTTGTTCACTGCGGTACTTGTATTGGCCTTTACGACTGGCCGAAAACACAATACACAGTTCAACTCTAAATCCTCTATCTGAAGCACCACTTGGATTTTCTTACCGGATTCAAGTTGCTGGCACTTTTGCTACCACGGTACATATCAAGCTACAAAACCTTGTAAAAAAGATACCTAAGTTAAGACACATTTTCTGAGCTCAAAAGTCCGAAAAATAAAGAAAAGGCAGTCCCCGCCGGGGAGACATTTTATGGCTACACAAGAAAGTGATACCAACAAATAAGAAAGTCTACTGAGCCTGAAGCTAATGCCTCAAAAGGAAAGTTTCTCTGTATATTGACTATGACTTGATCGGTCGAGGAGAGATGTTTGAGAAAAATCAAAGAACATCCATGTACAAAAGAATGCCTTGAACTTTGGGTTGATCACTCGTAAATATGTCTTTTAACTTTTCGGCGGGTACCACGAATGCCCTATAATATAAGGTCTTCAAGGGCTTACATCCTTTTCTCAGCCTAGAATTCAGCATATGTTTTCTCCAAACCACTCTAGTATTTTTTGTATCTGCACTACATGACTTTGTTGTAGTTAATGGTACGAGCTTTGAGTGTTTCTGGAACCAAACACATGAACTCAAACTTGGTGTCGTCAATTGAATTATCAACCGTCTTTTCGTCAAAACATCTAGAAAGTTTAAGCAATAGTGTAAGTTAGTAATCAGAAGTGTTCTTAAATCGTGTATGAATGAAGAAGATTGCATAAAAATGAAGCAACTACGACCGTCGTCGCTGTTCATCGCAAAATGCGACTGTAATCAGGCTCATCTACTTCTTTATACATATATATATTTTTAATCAACTCCAACGTATTACGGTATGCCCATTGAAAATGCAACAAAATGCGTTTGACCAGCAAGATCTTCTTAATGTTTTACATCACTACAACACATCATATGATGACGTGACTCCGTAATCTGATGCGCGATGATGACGGTTCAGCTCTCTCTATGGTTTAGCTGTTGAGGCCAAAGATGTAACAACGCCGATGACTCCACGAGCGGTAAGAACAGCTTTGTTTTTGCGGAAAACTTACGTTATACGTTGAAGAGAACGCATCTGTTGTGTTGGTGCCAGACAGCTGTAGCAAAGTGTACGGTAATGTCGTTTATTGAATATTTTATCTAATTATCCAATATATGCCCTTTCACTCCTCACATTGCTGAACATCGAGGAGCTTCACGGGTCTTCTTCACCATGTATTTTTCGTATCCTATAAAGCAGCAACTTCAATCCGCATGTCTTAATAAACATAACAATTGCATGTGCTCCGCTTCTTACAATCAAACACTGTAGCACTAACTTATACATATGTACACCTTTTCCAGTCTTATTTCGGCAAGAACAATTAAGAACGGCAAGAACAAAACGGCAAGAACAAATCCAATTTCGTCATTTCCTCTATAAACAAGTACTGTAGCTGTCAAAAATAATTAAATCTACGTTTGTACTCACTCTTACGCATAAATATAAACTATTTAGAGGAATGTTAGGCCGCAGTAGCAACCTGCAGTTTGCCGAATTAATTTGTTCTTGCCGAATTTGCTTTTGTTTTTGCCGTTAATTTGTTCTTTTACCCGAATGCAACTATACAAATTAATATACCAAATTGTTGCATACTTCAAGTAGAAAATATATCGCAATTCTTGTTACATGTATTCAATTCTTCATTCGGCTGCCGTAACTGCACAACGATCGTGGGTAAGCTACAATACGAGCAAGCTTCCAAGCCAGGGCACTGACGTCGGCACTTTAGTCGGATTGAAGAACTTCAGACTTACATTCTGATAAGAAATCGCGCAACGTTCACGTTGTAGCTCCTCTGACGCTGGTTTACCATAGTTAACGCAAGATTCCACATTGGGTAAATGTCAATAACAGACCCTTTTCCGCACAACGTCGATACTTTATTACCCTACTCAGTACGTTAACTCGGTTACGATTAAAGCTACTAAATTAATGCCCCACTACGCATAAATCTGATGGCGAGAAATTATGTCGCATTGTCAACTGGGTCCATGATAGCAAGGTATTCACGCACCTCCGCTGGCGACTTCCCAGCTTCCACCAATTTTGTCAAAACTTCTGCACGCAGTTTTTGTCGATTTTCCTCCTGGCGAGTTCGTAGTTCAAACTGCTTCAACTCTAGCTCCTGCTGCTTCACAGCAAGTTGCTGACTTGCTAAGCTCAATGTCTGGTCATTCGTTGATGGCGTCAACTCTGGCAATGGACTTAACGGTGTTGATGGCACCACATTTGTTTTAAAAACAGATCTAGTCTGCGCTTTCTGTTCCGTGGGTGATGGTGTTTGCTCATCACTCAAAACTCTTTCACTGGCTTCCGGGATTGACACCGAAAGTTCTTGAATCTCTGTCTTGGGCTCTTTTGGGACTATAGTAGATCTCGTTTGTTCCGACTTGTGGGCTGAACTTTCCGACTTAAACCTTCTTTCGCTGCTTATATTTGGTTCAAATAGTGCATCCACTCGTCGATAAAATGGTGGCAGATTTTCGGGTCTTTGACGCTTAGCTTTACGATAAGTTGCCATGAAGCTTTCAAAGCGACTGCGAGCCGTCTTTTCCGACCAATTCGTGTGCGCCACTTTATTCATATGCTGCGCCATTGCCCGAAATACGTCCATCTTCTATATGCGCTTCGGTGTAGGCAACGTTGACGTTGAGAATTCGCTTAGTATAGCACTTACAGGTTTTGTCAAAAGGTCAAAGTTGCCCGGGAGCTCTAACCACTCAAGTAAACACTGACGCTGCGCTGTTGTCGTATGTGAAAACTTGCGCTTTCCATTTTCAGAAGCCCCGGAGATATCCGACGGTGGTGACGGTGGCTCATTTGGTATTGAAGCCATGATGGCACCGACAAAATATGCAGTTGGAGCTACTTAGTCACGACACTTAAGCGAAATCTGATAAAGCTACAAATACAGTCAGATGCGCCAGAAAGTGAGTGAGTGACCTTCTGTAAACGTAGATCCCAATACAAAGATTACGTGAAATCCATTCGTAGTTGGAAAGCAAAAAGATTGCGTTACTATTAGTACGCAATGTTAAGGTTTTGCTCTACCTAAGATATAAAGGCTTTTGCTGGCGCATCTGTCTTTACATACTTTTGAATACCACCCACAAACTGAATTCAATACATGTCTCACCAAATCCATTACAATGTGATTCGCTCTGCGATCGATCCCATTGTTTCTTTCTCCCTTCTCTCGGCATGGCCTGCAATGTGCACTCTTTATCAAGCGACGAGTGCTCTCACTATGACCGTGAAATCGAAGAGATTTTAAAGGAAACATTAGCTGCCTTCGCGAATTCCGATTCTTCACAACTGAACCCATCCGAGTGGAAATTCCTAGCCCGACGAGACCAAATCTCAGTGTATCGTGCCGTGCCAGCCACAGGTCAACGATTCGGCAGTTACAAACGTCGCGTTGTTGCCAGTGGATTTCTCACCACAAGGATTCACGATATTCTCAATGTTTTAGACGTTGCAGACGACGAGGATTTCTTGACCACTCAAGCGATACTTAATCCAAATGGCTACACTGTACTGGACGCTGCAGTGCTAACAATAACCGAACCCCGGCATGCCTCTCCATTTCGTTTTACTGGTGTAAAATGGTATTCATGGAGAAAAAATGACAGTAGTGTACATTTAAGTAACAAGGACAGTCAAAGGCGTGATTTGTTGACATATGAACGAATGGGGGTGATTCCATCAGACACGAATGGAGAGCTGATTTATCATGTCATGGTGTCAGTAAACAAACCGGATTGGCCATTGAATCGAGAACAAGATTCTCATATTACGAGAGCCGACTCGACTTTTTGTTTTCTTTATCGAAAAGTTTGTGAAGACTTGGTGGAATGTTTTGCATTCGTGGATTATAATCGTTGGAGTGAAACGTCATCAAAACGAACATCCAATGCGGAGATGGCGAATAGGGTATTAACGATTTCAAGGTTCCCGGCTTGTGCACGAGCAAAAATCCTGTCTAAATATGTCCATAAAGCAAAGGGACGGCCAGTGCTGATAAGTAAAATCTGTGTGCGATGTGGCTGGAGAAGAAATCTCTTGGAGTCGCTACGGATCTGTTGCATTTGTAAGAACTCAGTGTGTCACAAGTGCTGCGAGTCAAAAATGATTTTTTCATTGAATAGCAGAACGCACGTGCCCGAAACAAACATCTTTTGCAACAAATGTATTGCTCGGATAAAGATCTCGACTGCCAAGAAAAGTGCTTTACTCAATCAATTGAAAACTGCAAGAGGTGAGAGCTCTACGTGTAAAGATAAGGATAGTGAACGCTCCTCCAGCGAAGACAATATCAAGTCTTGGAAGAACACAACGGAATCTGAGACGGGGAGACATCGATCCAGCTTCGCGGTTACAGCGAACGAAGGACATACCCCTAACTATGAAACGCTTTTTCAAAAGTGCGCAATAAGTGACAAACCTTGGGAAAGTATACGAGTGCACCGAACGATGGAGGAAAGGGACGGCAACTTGCGTCGTATTGAAGCTGAACGTGCTTATCATTCGTTTCTGGAGCGACGTGAACGACTCGCTTATCTGGATGACGAAGATCAAACTCAGCTTAGCCGTCGTGAACCTCCTTCGATACAAGAAACCCTAATTTTATCAGAAGTAAGTGACAATCTACAATTAGACAAGCCAGTTCGTAACGTAAAAGTCTTCGGCAACTCCCTTTCTGATAATCAAGCCGCTGACCTTTCTAAGAGAACGTCGGACGCACGTTGTAGCCGCTTGACTAGGGATAATAATGAAAAGAAGGAGAGCGGAGACATCTTTCGAAGGGATCTTTATGGACAGTTCTGGTGAAAGAAGATGCAAGTCAGCGACAAACAAACCCTAGACGCTCTTCGTTACTAAACTCATCCTAATTACATATTTTACCTTTCGCCAACCATGTTCTTCATTGTTGTTCAAAGGATGGATAAGCCTCACTTTTCACCCGCATATGTAGCGTATATGCAACAAATGATCCCATTATAATATCATTGATAACTTGAGCTCGACGAAGAATGGTGTTGGAATTTCAAAGTGTATTTTTCACAATGAAATGTCATGTTAAGAAAAGTTACGGTGGAATACACAATATTCAAGTTAAGAAATTGTATGTGCACACGAATCAAGGAAGCCTCTGTGCAATTTACCATTTATATTATCCAGCTACATAGGTATGCTATTACACGAAAGACAAGATAACAACCGTAATCCTTATGTGCTTCCTGACAGCTATATTTTTTATGACTCAACCCTGTCAAACAGTGATATTTTGCATATTACGGTGTCAGGAAGGACATAAATTTTGCTGAAAAATATATGCCAAGCACTGGTCAGTTGCAAGCCAACGTCAGGAAGCACATAAGGATTACGGTACACCTTTTCCATTCCTAGTTCGGCAAAGAACAAAAATAAGAACTGTTGGAATTTTGTACCCATTTGATGAAGCATGTGAAAGATGAAATTCCGGCTTTTTTGCGATAATTACGACAGTACACAATTACATAACATTTAGGTTACAAAAAAGGTCAAGACT